>CAKNXH010002186.1:147637-171486 GCA_932178445.1 Andricus quercusramuli | reverse complement strand
GTCAACAGGCGGAAGGCGTGGCCTAAAGGCAAATCGCAAGGAGACTCACCGAGAAAGTCCGTGGAGGCTCTTGGAAATAAAACAAGAGACGCCTGCGATATCCACCTGATGAATAGTCCATGCGTTAATGCCTTGAACTCTCTTGCGCTAAACCCCGGAGTTTTTTCTCCGTGTAGTAGCACAATCCTCAAACAAATGAAAGAATAACTTTGAACTTTAGCTTTAGCAAACAAGAAAATATCTTCTTTTTTCATAATTCAGAGTACCAAACATGTATAGTAAATTTACTTTTCGTATATATGCAAATTATTTCCATTAACTCTATAATAAACTCGCTACAGAATCTTCTAACAGAGCGGAATTGGCATAAGCTGACTAGGCACCGAACTTGCATCAATCATCGCCGGCAATACATGGAGAGTGAGCGAGGTAGAGTGTTCTTAAATACTCGTTAGATCGATACCGTTTATAAAGACAGTTGGTAGCTCTCGCCCACACCTGCAACCGTTATCATTCTCAAATAATCCGTTATCGCTCTGGTGTAGTCCATCCTTTGGGAGATTACAAAAAGCCCCCTGAACCACAGAAGAGGCATCCGCTTACCGGATCGGAAATCCGTGTCGTATCAACGAATCGATTAGAATGATGAGGGGTGGGGGGGCAGCCTAGAGGTAATTGATCGCGGTAAACATGTAGTGGAAGGGGGTGCGCAACGCAAACTGTGGGGGTTGAAAGATATCTCCGATTGGAGTATAGATGCATTGCACAGAGGTTGTTAGTTTGATTTCTAAAAAGATCCAAAAGTATTTACGAAAATATTTTCGCCGCTAGGCATAGCAAGGTATTCAATTTGAGAAATAAATTCTACCGCTATAAGAATTCAAAACGCGAGGTCAAAAACAGGATCCAAAAGAATTAAATATTTCTCACCTTGCCATTGAACGCGAGAAATTTTCTACCAATTTAAAATGCAAGTGTTCCTACTGAGTAAAACTAGTTGGATAAAAATTCTTGAACTAAAATTCTCGATACATTTATACGATGGTTCAGATTTAACCGTTTCAGCTGGAATTTGGGTGGTATTAGCTGGAGTCTGGGCTTGAGCTCGTTTTCCGTCCATGGAATCCTGGAGAAGGTACTTGGAAAAGCTTTAAGCGAAACCGATCTGATTCGAGCTCGGTTCGATCGGGAGCGAAGAATCGCTCTGAGAATTGCCTTTTCAAGCGGCCTTCGAAGTCGAGCTTCCTTTACCCGAGCCTTGAATCACCGAAAGCTAGGAGTTCCCTCAATTTCCAGGCGTGCCAACCAGATTGAATTTCGATCGTCGCGTCGTCTCATCGGTGGCCCGGTGTCAGCGGCCGCTCATTTCGCGATATATCGGGTAACTAGGTTATGTTTGGGAAAATGGTTTCGTACAGCACGACTTCTCTCTGTAATGCCTGTTATTTTTCCCACTAGCATACCTAACCTCCTGCATTTTTCGTTCCAGATCACATTTCTCAGAGTGCTATCTTTTTTCAATCTGCATGTTTGTTTTGTTTAATTATTTTTATAGTGTATACAATCACTGAAAAGTATACAAAATTCAATTTTCAGTCTTGGTAAATTGAATTACTCATAAATTTCAGTAAAATATAATTTTAATCAGGTTTGAGGGTGGGAATCTAAAATTTTTTACACGCATGCCAGAAGTTTGAACTTATCCAATTCCACGGCACAAAAGAGGCGATAAAATAAAAATATTGCATAGCAAATAAGATTCTTTAAGAGAGAATATAAACAGAGAATAGACTGGCGCATTATCTACAGCATTCGAAATTGCAGTAGTAAAAGAAGACAACACACCTGTGTCGTCACAATTCAAAGTAAAACTCTAGAAATAAAAAAATTAATATGCAGCGTTAAAAGTTGAAGGGTCGCCTGCTGTGCACCGTAAACGTTTGCCGAAGAGCAGCGAAGAAAATGGCAATATAATGTCGACACTGGAAGCACGTTGTGATAAAACTTTACCCTGGAATTACTTTTCCTTAGAATGTAAGTAATATCGTATTCGTGTCTCGCGTATATATGAAGTTTCAAGTCTCATGTTTGCTGCCTCGCGACGCTCGGTGCCCGAAGGCTCGTACATAAACATGCGGAGTTACGGGCCGTGATTCCTTCGCGAATTGCGGCTCGCGGTCTTCGAGGTAGGTTCGTCTTCCATTTCCGTAATATGTTTGCGCGAGTGACTAAAGGAGGAAAAAAGTAGAAAGTCTCAAGAAACGTCTATAGGCGAAGAGCCTGGAAAAGTGTCCGTCAAAAGTTTCCTTCTTCTGGTGCTATCATTGCGCGTTGGACAGAGCTATTCGATACTTAACATAACCTAACAGGCGAGCGGAATGCAAAGATGAAACAAAAGCAGAACGAATGAGAGGAAACGAGGAAAAAAAGAGAGATAAAAACAGAGTTGAGTAGAAAGAGAAAAAGAGTAAGAGAGAGGGAGAGAGAGAAAATGAGGTGAATGGTAGGGAGGGCGCGAGAATAAGGGAAGGGTTAGTGGTGGAGCTCAACAGAGGGAAAATCTCCCACTTGTAGCTTGCAGATATTTACTCCGATCTGGCAGACTCCAAAGCTAAATCTTGAGTGACACTTAGATGCCCCCATTCTACTAAAGTGTCATGAGAATGGGGCAAAAAGGACTCAACGGAATCCGTCCAAGAGAGAAGATGGAAAGGGAAATGTGAATGTGCAAATCTGTACTTCATCTGATACCGATTTAATGGATGAAAGCGCATAATTTATTACCTTCTTTATGACAATTAACCGTCGATCTCACATTTTTCATATCACCGCCGTCTACTGCGTTTTTATTATGTCAATTGCCTTAATGTGCCAATTGAAAATCAGACTAGTTTCATAAATATTAAAGTTGTTCTTAGTAATTACAAATGAAATAAGTAACTCTTTGGAGCAGCGAGGTAGAAAAGGTGTTTTAATGAAGCGGTTATGGTAGACCGCACTGTAAAAACTATGGTTCCAATTGAATTGAGCATCACTTTTTAAGCGTCCTGTGATAATACCAAATCGTCTTGTTTTGATGCCATCGTTCGTACTATTTTACTTTGCTAACTTCAGATTGCAGAATGGTACGTACTAGAGAACTAAAATGATGCACACGGAGTATTGTTTTAATTGCTTTCAACTTCATGCTTATGAGAATTCTTCATTGTTTAAATTTTCTTCTACTTTTGAAATGTGATAGAGAAAGTAGAAAGGGGGAGAAAGGTAGCACTATTTCAAAAAGAGGAAACTGGAGAATAAATATATAATTATTAAATACTAATAAATATAATAAATATTTACTTATATGAATATGAGATAACGGTTAAATCGAAAATGATGCATAGAATTAATTTTTGAATTGTAAAAGTTACAAAAATTTATAACGTCATTTTGAGTTATTATTCAGTATTGAAAAATTCATATTGCAATAATTGAAAAGTAATGAGGTGGATGTTCTCCCCAAGGTCTTACTGTTTGAATGGTTAATCCTGGTAATCTAGGTGTTCAAATCACATCTTCCTTGGGCAAGTAGGGTTAAGGACTAAAATTGGAAATACCCGGATGGCTTTTCAAAGGTCTGAAAAAATGTTTTTTTTTTCAATTTAGTTTTTTCGATAGTGCCCTCTGCGTGGAGAATAACCCATATAATATAATTATTATATCTTTACATTACAAACAAGAAATATGATACATTATGAAATATTTTCTATTACAAATAACGAAATCTCAAACGTCAAATCTTTAAAATCAAATAGACTTTCTAACCAAGCTAAAATATTTTAGCATTTTTATTAGAGCCGTGCAGTCGTTTATTCGAATTTTTAATACAAATTCAAGAACGCTTAGAATATTGGTTTTTTCGAAATACAAATTTAACTGTACATCGAACCGCCTTGATTTCCTTCAATTATTACAATTTTTAAAATAAAAACAACTTTTTTATTGTAAAAAATGGATTCAAAATTCAAGTCGAATCTTCGAAATTCGATTTTTTCAAATAAGTTGAATTTCAAATATTAGACTTGAGTTTTGCAGTCATTTTTTCTAGAAAAAAAGGAGTTACTTTGATTTAGAAATTTTAATAGCTTAAGGACGTCAAACCTGTTTGATGTACATTAAAAATGTTTTCTATTTCAAAGAATCCAACTTTCCAGGCGTGTCTAAATTTGTATTACAAATTCGAATAAACGACTGCACACATCTAATTTGTATATAGCCACTCTTAAAGGAATACCGTTAACGAATATTTTCATCTTTGGTAACACTCAAGTTAATCGAAAGGTATTTTTCGATGTCTTTAATAAATTACGAATTAGAATTAGGTTTCAGCTAATATCGCTAATTTATTTTCCTGCATATTAGCCTTTTTTAGGAATCAGCTAAAGAAATTTTAGAAGAATGTCGCGTTCTATTCTGCAAATATAAGTGAAAAGTGTAGACCAAAACTTCTTTCCCGTGTTCTGCACAAGAAAAGTAAAACTTGAGTTTAGACAAATCATTCAAGACTAAGTAAAAAACAAGACTTTGCTTGCAATGCAGAGAAAATGAGTTTTCGATTGATTTTACAAAATCAAAGAATTTAAATTCGGGTACTGGAGATTGTAATTTTGATATAACGTGCTTAATTTTGCCACTGGATGATTAGTTTGGATTTGACCTAAACTTTCGTCGCTTGCAGAATAAAATAGTGCGGATTTGCAATCAACGCAGTTCCTCTTTTTTAATTTTTGACCAAATTTTACCTGTAATGTAATATGTACATTAAACAATGATTGTGAAAACGGCCTGGTGGAGTTTTCCACTAGTGTTGTTATGTTTATCGAATTAATTATGGCGATGTGCATCGTTCCGAGGTGCACATCGAGTTACAAAAGTGAATTTGGAGAACCCGAAGTTCCCGAATATGAAAAAAATTAATTTTTCCGATGTTTTGAAAGACCTAGCTATTAAAGCTTTATGGCAAAAAGCTTTAATTCTGAAAAATTTTACCGTGAAAGCTGGGCAGTTCGTTTACAGTAATCATTTTTTAAAGGAAGACATTTCCACGAGAAAATCCTAAAAGAATCCGATGGCACTATTTTGTTAAAGTTAAATAATTATATATTTACTGTAAAATCGGAATGAAAAGTTACAAATAAAACCAAAGTAAATTTTTTTTATTCAATAAACTGTATTATTAGGTATTTTCACTTACTACTCATTTAAAAAAAAATCGGTTTGTTTTCCCGTCAGCACGTGCAACAACAAACACAATTTATTCATATTTTTAGTAATTTTCGGAATAGAAAATATGTGCCAAGTAAATTTAGTCAATGTCTTATTTGAGTAGAATACGCAGAAAAAGTGACGTTAATTTCAGGATTAAATTAGAAGGCTAGAAAATGTATGATACTAACCTCAATTTTTCTTCTTTAACAATTCATGCGACCAAAATCTTAAATTAATGTTACTTTTTTAAAAGAGTACTGAGTGAAAATACCTAATAAATACAGTTTATTGAAGAAGAATGAATTGACTTTTGTTTTATTTTTTAATTTTGATTTCAGTTTTACAGTAAATACAAATCACTTACCTTTCTCAAAATAGCGTCATCGGGTCCTTTCAGGATTTTATCCTGGAGAATGTCTTTCTTCGAAAAATGCTTAGTGTGAATGAACTGGCTAGCTTTGACCGTAAAATTTTTCTGAATCAAAGCTTTTTGCCATAAAGCCATATAACCATCGAAACAACCCGAACGAAGTACAGTGACAGTTCACGGACGTTTGACGTTTCCATGTGCTAAGTAACGTCTCTGACGTTTGACGTTTCCATGTGCTACGTAACGTCATTGAAATTTGATCTCATTTCAGTCCTGTTTTGATCCAAAAAAGTAGTACTAAAACGTCGTTTAGTGGCATCAAAATAAAGTGGCATTAGAATGGAGCCACCCGAGACTATATTTTTGGAGGACTGTTTCAGTACCGAAAACTGGCCTTGATATGATACTTTTTTTTACAGTGCGGGGAAAGATCAGCCGCCAGGGCAAAAGCGAGTTTCCAAATAACATTGTTACACCTTAATAATTTTACACAGACAAACAGTGGGATCATTTTTGTTACAGCTCATTTGTTATGTTCTCGAAATGAGATTATTTTTCACGAAATGATAATACTTCAAGCGGGAAATCGTAGCATAAACGTAGCTGCATTCTCATTCTCCGGTGTCTCATTTTTCATGCAATTCAAATCAACACCGAATCGGCATACTTTTGAGGATTGGCGTTTTTCTGTATAATTCTCTTTTGCATCAAGTTATATATTTCATCAAAGAAGTGGTTCTGTAAATTCAAATCTGGAATATTTACTTTGTAGAAGAAAAATTATACAGAAAACTGTTTTGACAACTAACGAATGGTAGACTCTTCAGCAGGAATTTAAAGTTTGCAAAAATTAATTAAAATACTTAAAGCACGAAAATTTGATATTCTAGTAGATAAAACATTATTCCATAGAGAATAATTATTCACTCGGAAAAATGTGAATTTCGAGAGATGTGGCTAATATGACTTGCCGCAAAGTGATTTGCCAAGGGTTGGCATACTCTACGCCTTACATTCTTGGATGGAAAATCTACTATAAATTTGGTTGATAATACGATCAAACTCTAACCTCAAAATAAAACGTGTGCTAAACATACATAAGTATTCTATTTCTCAATGGTTGGCAAAGCAGATATTCTTACTTATTCGGCAGATACCTGTGCCTGTCATTCAGAATGTCGATGACTATAATAGATTATATCATAGCTATCATTATTGTCAATAAGAAGAAATTTTATTGCTTGCTGCATACGTTTAAAGGTAATATTTCCAATGCATGAAATACCAAGGATTCTAACCATGAAATCTTTATGTCCTAAGATATTTCTATATCATAAAAAAACCGTCGTCGGTCTTGCCACCACAGGCGGGGCAAGACCGATGATATACAGCTTTTCAGAATTAATTTAATTGTCAACTCATTCTTGTATTAACATAATCAATGCGTATGGAAATATGATATATAACAATTTGGGACTGAAAATAATGAAAAAATTGAACAATTCCACATCTTATTAACTATTTATAGAGTTATGAAAGTTTACCTGCCGGTGTTGCCCCGATCTACCCTACTGCTGCAGCTTAAATTTTCTAGTAAGTACGCTGTAGTACAAGCGTTGTAGTTCATCTTTTTAAGTACAACTGCTTTCCTACACTGTTGGAAATATGTTGAAAATTGAACCACTTTTCAACCACATTTATGGTTGAAATCTCGTCCATCCACGGAATTGAAATAAAATTCATTCATATTTAGATGAAAATTCAACTAGACGTTTGCGCATACACAATGCGCCCTCATATTTCCCGCGATGCCAGACCCCAACGAGACAAAGTCCCGCGAGGAGATATTTCGTACGTTTGTGTCGTGAGACCTATGAAATTAATAAAGACATAATATTCAGAAAAAGAAGCAGCTTTAGAGAACAAAAACAAAAGGTACGCTGGAATAATATTACCATAATGGGAACATTTCATTCACACTATCGGTACTAACTGCTGTATGATTTTTTAGGTTATGTTTACAAAAACGAGTGTTGAAAAGTTTGTCTAATTGGGCGCGCAACTCATTATAGTAAAATAATTCCAACGTAACTTTTGTTTTTCTTTTTTAGAGCTACTTATTTTCCTTAACATTATATGCATTTTGTTAATCACATTGATCACAGGGCAAAAACGTACGAAACAACTCACTGATTCCTTATCAGAATTCTTTCGGTACAGTTAGTGAATTTCAAAGCACAGTATTTTCCAGGAATCTTCATGGGTTTTATTCCAGATTTTTGAAAAATTATTATTGCTTTGAAATTCACTAACTGTGCCGAATAAAATTTTGTTCTCCTTACTGAAATTTCAATCACATGTTTTTGAAATTTCAACTGCATGGTTGAAATTTCAACAACGGTAATTGCATCAAACGTCAACCACATGTGGTTGAAAATTCAACCAGATATTTCTAACAGTGTACTACTGATGTGGTTGAGCTTTTCTACTAAGTATGTTGTAGTGCAGCTAACGTAGTGTACATTTTCGAAGACAGATTTTGCACTACATATACTCCAGTTTGCATGTCCTTGCACGGTAATTTTAAAAACCTTCTTTCAAGTTTAAATTCACTTACTGTTTTTATTTTTTGTAGTACAGATCATCGTATGCTACTGTTGCAGTTAAAGCCTTCTAATGCTGACATAAAAGTGTTCTAGTTTATGTTTTCGAGCACAAATGTTAAAGATATAGTCACACTATATTAAAGTGTTGTAGTCAGGCTTTTCTTGTACGCATGTTGTGTTTCAACTTTTGTAGTTTATCTTTTCGAGCAAAAACGTGTATAGAAAACATATTTTTCTTTTTCTAGTGTCAGCATTGAAGTAAGCACGTTGTAGTTTATCAGTTGGACTTAATTTCTGTAATTTAACTTTTCTTGAACAGACGTTCTCGTACTAGTGCTGTAGTTTACATTTCTTTGTACGTCCGTTGTACTACATTTCTCTTTTCGACCACAAATATTATTATACAGATATCCTAGTTTGCCTATTGAGGTACATCGGTACTAGTTTAGCTTTTATAGTGCAGATGTACTATAGACGTTTTAGTTTAACTGTTCAAATTTAATTACTGCAGTTTATCATTCACCGTACAACTATTCATTGTATTGCAGCTTCAGTGCAGCCTTTCTAGTAGGACTATACTAATATAGCTGCCGTAATTAATACAATATCATTCTTTACACTATTTAGCTTTAAAATCCATAAATTGAATGAAAATCGGTACTGAAACGATATTTCTTCTGCTATATCACGATCTGAGAGCGTTGCAGCGATAAATTCAAGAACACAAACACCGTTCAGGTACTGCTAGCGTTAGTTTTTCTACTGACACTTGTTTCCCGACTGCCTGCACGCGCTTTGAATTTTAATCAGGGTTGAATCTTCCCTCTTATCGGCCTGTAGAGGGACGGAATGCCGAAGTAATGAGCTCGAGTCGTGCAAGCCGGTGTATCCGGTGGAAAATGCAAGCAGTGGCGTAGACAGTAAAATTTTTATGTTTATTCCACAGGGCACCCGAGAGTGGAAACGCCAAGGGCGAAGGGATCTGTGTTCCTAATTCAAACCGGAATATTTTCGTCGTCGCGTTACGTTGCAGCCACCAATCTGCCCGCCCTCTTGGCAGCTTCCTTACAGACGTGATATTACGGGTTTATTCGCATTCACGATCTCAACGGCATGCCAGACCCAAGGATGGAAAAAATGAAAGCGCAACACTGAGAATAAGGGAAAAAATATCTTTCAGTTTCCATGCCAATGACGCTCTAATGAGTTTCAACCTTTTTCTTCTTGCGACAAATTATTATACGTTTTGTCTCTTCAAAATTAATTTTTGAAAGGTACATAGAAAATTATTTAAAACATAATTTTAATTAAAACGAAATATTACTTGGAACTTCATAAGGAATTCTTTGTGAATGTAACGTTTAATTAATAATAAGTACACTATTTCAAGTTATTCTATTCGATGAACTGAATTACCTACAGGTGGATATTAATTTTCAAAGAGTTAATTACGCTCTTTACGTTCCAATTAATCCCCTTGGAAAATTAAAGGCAAATACCGGTTTATGTGAGTTAGCAACTGATTTTCGTCTCTTTCGTAACTTTACTTTACTCTATTCGCTTTGTATTGTTTCTGAAGTGTCACGCTGTATATATACCAGTAGTCTTGCGCGCGCCTATTACTTTTTTATGAAAAAGAATAAACCAAATACTAGTTTTTTTCTATACTATTTATATTTAATTAATGTTACAAAATATTTGTATAAAATAATGATTAGAAGGCACTACGGGATGATGTACGTAGCCTCCAATAAGGGGCTCCTTTTAATTTTTTTTCTCTCTGTTAAAGCTACAGGAGTAATAGATTTCTCATAATTTATTTTTTTGCAAATTCTGCCATCGTTATCAACTTGAAAAAATTGAGAATATAATTATAATTTAATTTATTATAATTGGCTCTTAAATTTTTCTAAAACTCAACTTATTATTTGTAAATTATATTGCCGTGATACATTTCTTATTTTATGAATTAAATGAAATGTTATTTCTAAAATACATTGTGAATAATTCTTTATAACATGTATAATTGAGCATATAAATTTTAAATTGATAAATACTACGAAAAATATTAATTTTCATTATTAAATAAGTTTTAAAAAGTTTAAAAAATGAATGATACATAGAATAATGGCAGTAATTACCAATATTTCAGTTTTTAAGAAATATGATAACAAATTTTTAATTTGTCTATTTGCCCGGCAATTATTGCTTTTATACTCTATATTTTTTTTCCTTCTGCGAAAACCTGTTTTCAATCTTTTTTAGAATAATTTTTTCTAACGTTTCGCATAATTTACTTTAAAAAAAAATTCTCTCCCTGATACATTCTGCGACTGTACTTGTAGAAACTGTCTAATTTTATATGGATTCTTTCTATACACAAAAAATGTGTGTAAAATAATTTGCATAAAATGATTGAAAGTATAAATTTTATTTTTTAAATCCACATACGTTAGTTAAGTTATAATACAAAAACTTTGCACAAAGTATTTGGTTTACGTCGCCGGACTCACGTCACATTTTATATCTATTTTTATGAAGCATTGTTTTCATCTGATAGTTTAATTTTTTATAAAATTCTTCCTCGTTATCATTGTTTAATTCTCGTTTCAAAATGTAGATAATATCTTCCATGTGTGAAAATATTAATTTTTTAAATTGAACTGCTCCATTTGGGGTTAAAAATTGATACTTATCGCATTATTAATCGATTAATCGAAGCAAAAAATACATAAACTAAAAATTAATCATATCAAATTTGAACTAATATCACATCCATTGTTCTAAGTACTCAGATGGAAATTCATGTCGTTTTTCAGAAATTCGTCTTTTTGGATAGAATATTAATCTTTTCAGTTGAAAATTCAAATATTTGGTTTAAAATGTATATACATATTTTATTCAAAGTTCTTTCTCTCTGATAGAAAATTGATCTTCTTGTTTGAAAATTCATCTTTTTGACTAAAAATTTAAATATTTTGTCGAACATTCAACAGTTTTGTTGAAAGCTTATGTTTTTGTCTTTGAATTAAACATTTTTCATGACATTTTTTTTATTGTTTAAAAATCTATCTTGTTTGATAAATTTGTGTTTGTGATTTAAAAATAGTGTCTTTAGTGTATTTTTTTCAAAATAGTAAATAGTTGAAAAAATTGTCAAATAGTGTCAATAGTGTGTTGAGCCCGAAAATGTGAACAAATCTCCGGTTCACGTAAAGTATTAATGGCGCACAAGACATCAAAATAAATTCAAGTTCCAATGATACATATAAACTGATATTGGATAATATCATGAAGATAGACACCTAAGAGAGAAAACAATATAAAATAAAAGCAGCTCGAAGAGGAAAAAGTGTTCTGCATTCGCGAGACTCTCGATTGTATTTTGCGGAAAATGTTAATTTTTCTTGCAGAGTATATGATAACATTCGTGCATTGCTTACAGAACCACAGGTTTAAAATATTTTTATAAACTTATGTGAAATATGAAAATACACTTTTTTTATTTTCTCGTGTATATTTCAAGTTGAATCTTCTTATCTCCGTCTTTCACTGTAAAAGGGTCTCTATTCCCTAGAAAAGAATCCGTCGAGTCAGCGGATGCCAGCTGTTAAGACGTTCTCGTGCAATATCGGCGGGCGCCAAATGCCAGTGACAATGTCAAAAAGAATTTTTGACAAGCGTTATTAAAAAATGCCCAACTTGTTCGCCTCTTCTTGACGCGTAATATCGATAAGGCATATTGTACAGACAACGATCAACGATCAACTTGCTACAACGTTTTAGCTTTTATTCGATACCAAAATAATATTACTTGCCCATTTCATTCTCACGTTCAAACTATTTCAGAGTTGTGGATAACGAAAAATAAAATCCTTTTAAAGGTCCTTCAGACCGTCCTTTCATTCTTTTCCTCAACTGTACGACAGCTTTCATTGGCGACAGCAGCGTTTGGTGAAACGTGGAAAGTAAATAAAATAACTTAAGCCGTTGTTTTTTTTAATTGGAGATAACGCGTCGCTCACAGCGAAATGAACGCTATAATGAAAGTGGACAGAGATGGCAATACGCTTCGGCTTAGTTTTACGAGTTGCATCCAGACAGGAAAAATGGCTACCTCTGGGTTAGTTTGTGTGCCTATTTCTCATTCGCTCTCTCTTGAATGGTCGCTCTCTTCATGGACGTGTTAGTAGAGCCAGTAACTATGTTTATCGTTGCAGCACGAAGTGCAATGGTGGGATGAGTGGAAAGGGCGAGAGCTGAGACCCGATTGCGCTGATTGCGAATTACTGTTTGACGTTGGTAAACTTTTCTCGGGAATTTTACTTCCCTCGTGTTCTCTCTGCTTTCCACCCTTTACTTTTTCGTTTGTCATGTCGTCTGCATTCTCAACGCTGGTTACCCTCGCTCATGCGTTTTTTTTTGGTCAGCACCTCCCATTCGATATTTTTTCGAATTTTCACCCCTGGAATTAAAACAATAATGTTCAAGTCGTGTGTGAAACGAGTGTTCTCGAGGGTGGAATTACCTAACGCTAGATACAGCTCGTGTCGCACCGTTTTGCTATTGAGTAGCGCAGATTTATTATATCTACAGCCAGATCGGGCAGCCAGTTACTACGGGGGACTGAGCGATTGCTCTTAATATGCGCGCCAGCTGTGTAGTGACCGACCAACCCCGAAACTCACCCCTTGAACCATCAACCCCCAAGATGTAAAACCTAATAAAAATGGACTGCCGAGCTAGAATGTACTTCATTACTTTACCGTGAGTCGATAGTGTATCTTCTTTTACGAGCTAAAATATAAATTTACTTCCTACGTATTGCTTTCACCTTAAAACAAATGCCATATCATTATTCATGAACTAAGATTCTCTTTGTAGGAACTAAAAGTTGGAGGAACCACGTTTAGAAGGAAAATTAATTCTCAGGAGAAGATTTGAACTTATGTTATAAGCTTTGTAATTTAATACCATAAAAGCAGCACTTAATAATGCCTAAGAGTGATTCTGCAGCAACCAGTGAAGTTTCAATATCCCATTTGTTTCAAATGGTCATAACAAACGTTATAACCCCGCACGGTAGACCTCTTTCACGAATTGCAATGATTACTATGTTCGCACTAAAGTCCTTAAAAAATTACCATCAAGGCCCTCTACATTCCTACAAATTACTTGATGTTTGGATCAAGTATTTTATTCAATAAAACTTTATTTATATTTATCGGAATACAACCGTTCTAATACACTAAAATTTGCAAAATTATCAATTTGGTTGAAACTTTCTTTCATACTTTCATCCGTCCACTGAAATTTTTGATTGTCTAATCGTGATTTCCTACAAAAAGAGTTTGATTTACACAATATTGAATTAATTCAATGAAGAAAGTGCCCTTGGTTTTTTTCTTTAGACTTCTTAGAATCGTGCGTTAACCGCAACAATAGATAGGAAATGTAATCGCTCATTTGTGAATCGTCGTAAAAGTCGTTAGGCAGTTAAGTCCCGAATCTTAAATCCTGGATCTCGCAATTTCCTGCTCTTCTCACAGTCTTGACTTAATGAAACCGTATAGTCTTTGGTTTATCGGTGACTTCCTGAACAAAGAACCCCAACAAAATACAAGAAGTAAACTAATACTTGAAATTAGTCATGATACAAAAAGAACAAGAGTCTATAGAAGTAAAACAATATGTTTCAAAATACCACTTGAAATTCAGATAATTCATTAATATTTTCAAAAAATAATACTCTCTTGTTATCCTTTATTATACAAAGTTTTAATCTTCTGAAAATTGTGCATAACTTTTAAGGTTTGAAAACGTCTAATTATTTAGTTTTGTTTGATTACAATTTTTCATTAAAAACAAAATAGTAATTGCTTCACAAAGGACACTGTGATTTAGTTTCAGATATGGTTTTGTATCCATAGTTGTGAAAACTTAAACAGGAGGAGACAGCTAGAGTAAAATTTGTCTAGGGTCATGAATATCCCAATAAAACCTGTAGTGTCCGCAAAACTTGAAGGAACTGCTGACGTAACGACATATCAACAACAATGATGATAATAGCAACAACGAGGATGTTCTAACAATGACAAAACAGTTAACCAACTCATAACTGTCCAGTTCAGTCGCCCTCTGGACACTGTTACTCGAACCGGAGTTGCGTCAAAGTGTCACGGACAACGAGGTCCACCAGACCGAACTGAAATTGCAGCCAGTTGCAGGCATAATACCACGACAAACTCGTCTCGTGCCACCGGAAGATAACCCGTTATAATGTCAAACTTGTCACTGTGGCTAAGTCACAATCAACCAACTTCTTCACACATTTAATAATATTATCCTTAAAATTCTTTTGTATTATATCTATTTTACGATTTGCGCAGCCTTTTGGTTGCTGAAACTACTTTTATTAGATTCTAGCTGTTCCAACTAATTTGTAATCCACGTCAGAAAATATTTCAACATATTATCACAAAAAATTCCTCAATGGGACCCAAATCTTACAATTGTTACCAACTCTTTTTCTATCGCAAATGCAGGTCAGATTTGATAAAAAGGGAAGAGTTGGATACAAAAATGGTCGAAGACATTTTCAGGATTTCACATGAGCCAGAAAGAGTATCTTGACACGCCAGTGCTTTTGGCGATAAAGTACTTTTCTTATGGTAGGACCATTCGTCGCACAAGCGTGGCCAATCAGACGACAATGGATCGTAAATTCGAGCCAATCAGGAGAGAAGCCGAGACGTGACCACGGGACGGTATTGCTTATGAATTATTTAAGCAGAGGGAATATCAACGCTCTGTTTTGACTTTCCCTGCCAGATTCATCTCGTTTTTGAAAGCCTCTCCAGCGCCATAAATTAAACTCTTGCTTCATTTTTACACCATCATTAGCTTCCTAAACCGTCCCACGCGATCCATTTAAAAACTCTTTAAATTTTAAGATATATCTCTTCAGTCTAGTTCCAAATGAAATAATAATTCTCTAATCTAGATTATCTATTATATCTAGATTATAATTATTCATTTAAATCTCCTATCCCTAACTGAAAATTATGATTCTTCATGTAAATTGCCCGCTCGAAAGTGGAAATTATTATTATTTAAAAGAATTTCCTGTTCGGAAAACTAAATCATAATTCTTTACGAAAATTCCCTGTTTTAAATCAATATTTAATTTATTTCTAAACATTCCCTGATCCAAGTCGAAATTGTACTTACTAACAACATTTTTTATTATAATTCAATTTTTTTAATTCTCTTCTTACGAAATTGCCTGCTCCAAACTGAAAATCATAATTCTTTACGAAATCCCCTGTTCCAAAGTCTAAGTTATAATACCTTACAGGAATTCTCTGTCTCAATTTACAAAATTATATTTCTTCACTGAAATTCCCTGTCCTCAACTCAAAATTATACTCAATATAAGAGTGATAAAATTTATTAAATCACTGTTTATGAGTTATTGACATACACACACGGTGTTCTTGAAAGGGAATTTAAGTTCAGAACCAAAATCGGCGATCGGGGCCTTTTTGAGAAAAATCGATTTTAGTATTTAAATTTGCAGAACTGGGAGTTTGCGTTTTAAACTTTCGAAGTTCGCATTTTGCTAGTAGCTGAACTTCTATGAGAGTAGGTGTATATAGGGTTTTTGGGATAGCTGATTACGAATACATTATTAGATTTTCAAAATTCAAGATGGCGGAATCAATATGGTGGATTAATTTGGCGAAATCAATGCTCATTGTGGTAAAAATTAGTATATGAAGGTTTTTGTTGTCGTTGATTACATACCCGTTATCAGATTTCCAAAATTCAAGTCGGCCGATCAACAATGGTGCCCTAAATGAAGTGATTGAAAGTTAGTCACTGTGGATATTTGTATTCTGTGGTTTTTAGGACCGCTGATTACGAACATGTTGTCAATTTTCCGTATAAATAATAATGGAGCCTGAGATTTTCTTAAACTCTTATGAACTCTTATGCACCATGAAATACATACAAATATCGATTGAGTCATCGAACTAGTTTTTAGATTTTTGTTATACTAGTTGTAACTGATTAGTTATCTAACCCATCATTCATTGATTATTTTATTGCTTATTGAAAGTGATGATAAAGAAGAACTACGCTTTGATTTTCCGAGATTCGCACTTGTTTCAATTCAGACGTTTTTATTTATACACATCGCACGATGTCGAACGTTACCGCAACGCAGGATGGAAACCGTTGGAAAATTTGTTTAATTTGTTACAAAAAAAGGGTAGTAACAGTGCGGAAATGAAAAAAATATTACCGAAAGGAAAACTGAAGGCTCTTATAAATGATGTCTTCGAATATAGTGCTGAGGACGAACGGTTACCTAATGCTTTGCGCAATACGTGCAATGGCCACTTACATCAAATTAAGAATGGTTCACGTGATTGTGAAACAGTGGTACCAGATTTATCATAACTCAAAAAAAGCATCAATACAGGATCTTCCAATGATATGAAATGTGAATGTAGAATTTATACTCTCGCTCGATAGACACCGTTCACAAACTTTTCGGAAGGTGACATTTTTCTTCTTTCATCTAAGTCGTTATGATACTTGTACTAAAATACAAAAAAGAATGAAATAGACTTGATATAATAGTTGTGATTTTGAATGATCATCTTTTTGCCCTTATATTTGTTTGATTTTTTAAAATAAGTATCTTACAGGTGTTTCTAAAAGACGTTGCGAAGAAGATGATTTAGATGAGCGACGCAAAACTTGTCTTTCATTGATCGGAAAGGGTAAACTTCATTTATCTTACTGAATTTCAGGTTGACTTTGTCTTAATCGCGCTGGGAAATGCGCATGACGCGTTCTTGGTATTCTACTCGGTTTCTATAATCTAGTCTGCGTTACAAGTGACGCTTTGACGTAAGTCACTAAAATTCACGAACACAACCGGAGTTGCATGTGTATCTTAAATTGTATTCAGTTAAAAAGTCACTCGTAAACTGTTTATTTACTGTTTTTCGAAGTCAAAACTGCAATTTCCACTCATATGTTTAGTGTAAAGCTAGATTTTGAAGGAACGCACTTTTTTTTGTCCAGATTGTCATCGAAAAGGATGATTGTATAGTGGTTTTCAGATAAATAAAAAAGTGAGTCTTCGAGATTCTTGGTACAGACAAAGTGTTCTACTCATGAATTTATAGAAAATCCAAAAGGATTTTATGAAGATTATGTTTATAATTTATGCGATTTCAGCTTAGGTCTCACTAGTTACGGCAGAGAGGAGGGAGGTGAGGAGATGCATAATTTCAGTGTAATATGCGACTTACTTTCAGCAAGAGGAGACCTTAATACAATTTCATCTCAACCTTACACTACTTTTGGAGTATAAACATCGTCTTAATTTGAAGTCTTTACTATCTGAATTTCAGGTCTTTACTACCTGAATATTAGGCCTCTACTGCCTGAATTTCAGTCTTATTGTTTCCTTACTTTAACGATTCCAAAAAACATGGATTTCAGGTTTTGTATTCTTCTTTTTGTTACAACCTCAAATAATTCGAATTTTCGACTTAAATTGAGTGTTTTTTTTTCTATGTGGCGTGTTAATATGCGCCTCTGCGTTTACACTCACATCATTTGATAATGAACATCATTTGAGAATGATAATGATCTATTGATATAGATCCCTCCTAAATCTCACCCTCCCTTCCTCATATTAACGACTACCCCAATCTAAAAAGCTTCACATCTCGCCTACCCTCTCGATCTTTGTGCTTTCAAATGCCTTGTACACATTCGCAATGTTATCTACCTACAATACCAGCTACCCATTTTTATCCTCTATTTCTCTCTTGGTCTTTCTCACATAGTTGTCTCTCTTCTTCTTGCTCGAACTTGCCTCTCTCAACCTCTCAGTACTCTCATTTGGTCCAGGTGTGCTCCGCTTGCACACAAGGTATCTCGTTAATATCAGGCTCGATTCGCCAGTCAAATATAACTTTGACCTCTTACCAACAGAGTCCGAATTTTCTATTTGTTTCGGAAGTTTTTGGCCATGGAACACGTTTTGCTGAGATTTTCAGAGAAAGAGTTATCGTATCGACATCACATAAGTCAATTTTCTATTCTCCAGAGACCTTGGCCCCGTATTTCATCTGACTTTCCAGTTTCTAGGTAATATTGTAGAAGTCACCTGCACGTGCGCTTCTATCGAATTTGTATTTCTAGATGCAATGAAGGTGAATAATGTTTGGTGATCTTCTGACTTTAATTTTAGCAGGTTTATTTATATTACAATGTAAGAGGATTTTATGAAGAGATTCTAGAACCTTTCCTGTTTGCCAAGATCTACCGTCCATGAGTTATGGAGGAACATACAAAAAGGCAGACAGATTTTATACTTTTCTGTATTAGAACAATTATATTTACTGAAACTTTTCATTTTAACTTTGGGAATGCTATATGACTGCTATATGAATATGTATGTCTTCTATAACCAACAAAAGACGTACCTCTGAAATATTGTATAAATGGCTAAGAAAAAGTTTTTGAACAAAATTAGTTTTTCGGGAATGTTTCTGTTTCTGGTGCTTCTGACCTGGAAATTTTAAAGTGACAAGTATAAACAATTTTGAACCATTATTTACTGTCAAAGAAAAAAATTGCCCCCTTCAAGTTTTCTACAATCTACCGTTTTCTCGTGTGTAGGAATGCGCATAAAATACGACAAAATGCTGTTGGAAGCTCAGAAAAACAAAAAGGAGCATAATAGCTCTCATTACATATTTTCTTAGCAACTGCAACGTGCTGCGTCATGCAATTAAAAAGTGCTTAAATTATTTATAAGACATATTCATCATTTATACACACGAATAAATATATTGACTGCTCAATACAATATGGAATCAAGTTTGGGTAGTCACTGTTAAACCATAAGTTTCTGTTCTTCTGTATATGGAATCAAGTCTTATTTTTTGACAGCTTCATTTTATGCAATGATATAAACAAGAATACCGTTCTATAGGTCGTACTAAAATATTAACAAATACAACAAAATGGTAAATATTCCTAAGAATCCCATAGCATTTTGTTGCGTGCTGCAAAAAAACCTGCTTTTGTTTATTTTATCAACGAATTCTTTATGGGGGCTCACCTGAACTTGATTCCATATTGTAATAAGCAATCGATTTATAATTGAAAAAATTGAATTGAAAACGGGTTTTTAACAGAAAAGCTCGACCAGCAGAAGTATCTCTTAAAAATAGCATACTTGTACCTATTTCAATAAAAATTTGTTTCTATAAATGATACTATTTTCTTTCTAGTATTATGACCGTAAATCGAGGTACTTGTGGATCGAAATTTGCGACTTTTTAAGATAGAGGCCTCGCCAAAAATCCAAATCGACGTTGGGATAATTATGGATGTCAATTTTTATTTCTCAATAAAAGTATGTAAACAATTTTTTCTTGGATCCATGTCCTAAAGAAATTTCATTTTAGGCATTTATAAAAATATAAATAATACTACAGTGAACTCTGGCCTATTTCACGACTCGCCTATTTCAAGGCTTACCTATTTCAAGTCCCCCATGCTGGGCTTAATAAAATTGCGTAGTTCCGTCACCTCCAACTACGGTCAATGTACGGTCTCGCCCGCGTCAGTGGCTGACCAATTAATAAAGGCCCGAAGAGCGGGAAGCCCTCGTTGGTTTGAATTGAGTATTTTAGCATGAAGCCATAGGAATGCATTTGAGTTTTTGGAGAAAATATTCTAAACGTAAAAGTAAGTCGTAAATGTACAAATTGTAATATTTATTAAGTGTATTATGTACTTCCTCAGTCATGTTCCATTCTTTTGTCGATTGACGACCTTTCAGTGTCACGAAATAAAATGAACTATCCAAAATTGGAGGTTAGTGTATCAAATCTAATTGATCAGAATCGGGTACTTCAACCTCAAACTTCGAATAGTTGATTGTATTCCTTGAAACTAAATGGTCTTCAAACAATAAAAAGATCAAACATAATTGCGCAAATATATTAGTCGTTTTTTGATTCTATTATACTGATTTTTAGTTCGCGAATTGTACTATTTCAAGGAAATGTTATATTTGTCCCGTTGTGCGTCAACAAAAACACTTTAAGAACATCAAAGTGCGTCATGCGCAAATGCGTACACATGCTTACAGCGCGCACATCGATACAAGGCCGAAGAAGCGAATGAACGTCGCTTGACAAAAATCACCAGATGACTCGCGGTAGAGGTGGTGGCCTCTCCAGCCTTGAAATCCGCAAATGTTTACGTTCGCGGCCCTGAAAACAGGCAAGAGTTCACTATATTTATATTTTTTCATTAGGTTAATATTATTTCGAATATATTTTTGCTGAAAAACTTTGATTCATGGTTATAAAATTTGACGTAAAAATCGCTCAATTTTCAAGAAATGTCATTTTTAGGCCAGGTTGAACCGATCTATAATCATTATGTTTCCTTTTTTATTTTCCTGACACAAAAACATCAACATATTATTTTAAAGAAAGGATTCGTACGGTCCCGAATATTTATTTGGTATAATTTTTATCTAGTTTAATTATTTTAATTTGATCCATAACATTCCCTGGAAAAAACAGCATCTTAATATTTTCGATAATACTAAGAACTAGTAATTAAAATAATATAGCAAAAAGTGCACTTTAGTTTCAGTATTTGCTCTACGCCCCCTTGAAATATCTTTTATATTCATTTCCAAATCTCAAAGATCCAAGTAGAAGTTTTTGAGATTTCTTGCCTTCGTGAACTGAAAGTTGGCACTTTTGGAAATTTTCCGAATTCTTGGTGAAATGTAAAAGCATCAAACTTACAGTCCACTATAGAGCACACTTCACGCTAAAAGCAGACCTAGCGCAAAGTTTCCAAAAGTTTACTATAGCGAAAAAAAAAAATAATAAAACTTATTTGATCCATAATCACCTGGCTTTATTCATAACTGCCTTGATTGACTGTGTTTTAAAAAATTGTACATAAATATTTGTAGCAATAACGAATAAAAAATCTGAAGTTTTTCAAGCAAATATATCAGAAAACCATTTCTCAATCCATATGTATATATCGACTGCTGCATACAATATGGAATTATGTTTGTTCGGGTCTATACAAAAAATCGGATTTCAGTTGCTCTGTATATTGTTTGGCATACTTGTTGCAGAACGGTGTTCTTGTTTATTTATTGCGAAAAATCAACCTGTCAAACAAATACTTGGTATCACACATAAAGCAACTAAAACCTGATTCTTTATGCAGACTCACCCAATCTTAATTCCATATTACTCCAGGCACCATTTCTAATTTGGAGAAATAAATGCTACCTGAAATTTGACTTCGGATTCATGTAGTGCCTTATATAGAGAAAAAGCCTATATGTTTGCGACCACGAGGTCGGAAGCACTGTGTGTCTAAACAATAGTCAAAGATTGCAAATACAGGTTTTTTGTTCAATTCAAATAACCTATATGTCTGCCAGGAAAAATGTGTAGTAAAAAAATGTAGGTCTCACAAATACCTACAAAATGAAGTGTCGTACATCAAGATTTGTTCATTTGTTTAGTTGGGAAGAAATAAAAATAGCCCGAAAGTGCCTTTTTATATATTCAATTATTATTGCAATATTTAATTAACAAATTTTAAACATTCAGAAAATATATCCCTTATTACCCTTGAGAAGTGTGCGACACTAAAGCCAAACATAATGATTAGTTTTCATAGCAACTCATTTGTTATTACAAAATGAACTATTTTGCAACGGAATTTCTACAGATTAGCTCTACAGGATCTCAGCGAGAAGTGGGTTATTGTCCTCTACGGGAGTTGTGCTAATATGTACACTTAGCGGTAAAACGATTCTTCATTATAAATTGCATGAAAATGGCTTACAAAATATGTAAGTTTTCTTCTTCTGACAAATGAAATAACCATATCAATTTTCGTTTTATAAAGCTCAATTTTGTATCAAATATCGAAAAAGAGTTCTACTAATTTTTATGAAATTCACGATGATATGCATTCTGAATTCATTGTTTTTAATCATGTCTGATTCACGGAAAAGTTTACAGAAAAGGATCGACGCAGTCAGTGGAGGCGGAGTAGGGGAAGCCGCTGTATTATGCCAGGACCTTGCGTCGGTATTGAATTCACTTATTCAAATTGCAAACAGTTTTAATATCTGAGCAACAAATTGATGCATCAAGATATTTTTTTTTTAATTTGGACTAGCTTTCCGTGCTTAGGAATTTAATAACAAATAGTGCAGCTCTCATTCTGTATTTGATGTAAATTTCAGCTCTGTAGGATGAAAAGTGCAGTAGAAGTAATTTTGGAAGAAAGAAAATTATCCCCCCCCCCCCCTCTGTAAATACAAAAATTTTTTTTCTTTGAAAATGTTTAGAAAAATAACAGTTGTCGGATGAATTTCATCCCGATTCTATGGAGTGAAAATTGACAAAGTTATTCCACTTGTTTATGACAAAAAAAGATACCCTCTTCTTGTACCAATTTTTGTGCAATTTAATAATAAAACATCGTTTTATCCCTTGGGCGTATTTAATTGTAAAACTCCCGTGGACAACAATAACCCACTTTTTGTTGAGATCCTTTGGGCCAAATCCGTAGAAATTCGGTTGAAAAATAGTCTATTTTTTAATAACAAATGACTTGTTGTGAAAACTGATCATTATTTTTGGCTGAAGTTTGGCACATTTCTTAAGGGTGATAAGAGACGTATTTTCTGGAAGTTTCAAATTTGTTAATTAATTATTGCAATAATAATTGTATATATAGAAACGAAGTGTCTCGTCGTCCCGAAATTCGGGATGACTAGCCCGTTTTCAACATTTGGCTAGTCGTCCCGAAAATTATGTATTCTTTTTCATTTCTCTCCTTTTGAGTAAGCCAAAGATTAACAAAACTGCTATTCATCCCTAATTAAAAATAAATGTTAAAAAACGGATAAAACTAAGAGTTAGGTTATATTTTATAAAGTGTAGTCTTTTAAGCTTTAACGTATCCAAATTATGTTATGTATTTGCACTGTGTCACCGCAGTCTCAAGGTCGTTCGAAACTTTCCCATGATTTTCCTGCTCTGATTGGACCTTCCTTTGATGTGATCTATAGACTCTTGACGAGATACACTGGTTGCCTTTGTATTTAGAATCAATCATTCATTTGTAAAGAGTAAAATGCAATAATTATTCGCTTTCGCACTCTAAAACACATTTTTGTGATCCAAAAATTAATTTAATTATTTCTACAATGATGATTTATCATAAAAAATTTATTTAAACATTTAATAATTCCCAAAAAGCAAGTTCTTTACTGCCAATGAGACTGCCGATGCGACGCATGCGCAGTACAGTTGGGGAGCCGAATTGAGAGCACTGCATCTTTATTCGGTTTTTCGTTCGATTTTGCGTGTTATTGCGCGTTGGTTAACGATCACGTGACATATAGATCAGCTGTTATGTGTGCCGGCCTATACTGGCCGTAACACCCCTACCCCTTTTCCAACGCCTCGTGGAGGCGGAAAGGCACCCCTGTGACAGGTCACAAAAATAATGTAAGGTAA
>CAKNXH010002186.1:121094-147627 GCA_932178445.1 Andricus quercusramuli | reverse complement strand
AGGCACCCCTGTGACAGGTCACAAAAATAATGTAAGGTAACACCCCTACCACTTTTCCAACGCCTCGTGGGGGCGGAAAGCCCCCACGGATATCGTAATCTTGCCCATAATTACAGAATTAGCATTTTTTCGGCACAACTAGCCAAATGGTGAAAATAGTCTAGTCATTTTCAGTAATTTTGGTCTAGTTGAAAGCAGTAAAATTAATTAAGTGCATTATTTTCAGGCCGACTAGACAAATGTTGAAAATAGGCTAGTCGTCCCGAATTTCGGGGTCATTAACATTTTTTGTGATTTTTGTCTAGTTAAAACGAGAAATTTCCTAAAATGCATTATTTTTGGGACGACTAGCCGAAGGTAGAAAATAGGATTGTCAATTTTGGTAATTTTGGTCTAGTTAAAAACAGTAGAATTAATAAAGTGCATTATTTTCGGGATGACGAGCCAAATGCTAGAAATAGGCTAGTCGTCCCGAATTTCGGGATGACTAGCATTTATCTGGATTTCCGGCTAGTCGTCCCGAAATTCGGGACGACTAGACGCAGCCATATAGAAAAGGCACTTTCGGGCGATTGTAATTTTTTCCCAAGTAAACAAATAAACAAATCTTAATTTAGGACACGCCACTTTGAAGATATTTGTGAGGCCTACATTTCACAATTACACTTTTTTCTGACAGATATATAGGTTAGTTGCAATAAATAAAAAACCTGTTTTTGCTATCTTTAACCATTGTTTACACACGCAGTGCTTCCGACACCGTGGTCGAAAACATGTAGGCTTTTGTTCTACATGCTAGCAATACAAGAATCGGAAGTCAAATTTCAGGTTGGATTTATTTTCCCGAATGAGCCTTTTTTGGAAGGGCGCTTGGACGAATGCAGCAGTCGGTACGTGTAATCTCTTCCTAATCAATGGAATGGTTCCAATTTTTTTCAGGGTGCCCCAGGGAAAGCGATAGTAAAATATCTTGTACGTATACGAAATTTAGAATTTTAACTGTGGACGTTTACGTCTAAGGAATATGCTTTATGTAAAGAGCAAATAATAAAAACAAATATTAAAATTAGTCACAGTTCATACTATACCCACATGTCGATTCGTAGCTAAAAAGTAGATACAAAACTATTTTTACTATAATTAAAATAGTAGGATGAATAAGTTTATACACTCAGAGAATAACATTGAGACGCAGGTAACAAAATAGTTTGTTGCGGTAACTAATAAAGTAGTAGGGCTAACTACTTTAGTTTGTAATCTACGCCGCTGTCACTTAGGTGGCGGTGGTTACTACTTTTATTTCTAAGAATGGTAGTAGTTGTTCTTACTACTTTTCTGACAGTCGCAAAAACATTCGATTGCAACCCTTTTGAGGTAGTTGTACTCACTACTTCAAGTAGTAAGTCTTACTATCATATCAGGGGTCGTTCACAGAATACGTCACACCTTTTTCCTTTGTATAAATAAAGACGAGAATAAAATTGCCTTCCAACCAAAAGGAATACAACGATATAAATAAAAGACGAACGTTTGAAGTATTATGTGCACGACTCCTTAGTAGTTCTGAGTACTTGAAGTAGTAATATCCTAGCTATTACAATCAGTAACGGCTCTACTCTTAAAAGGAAAAATACACATTCATCAAAAATCAATTTCCCTTCAATGATAGTATAATAACTTAGATTATTCCTATTAAATTAATACACTCTAAGTAGGTGAAAAATAATTAATTCGAGCGACATATGAGATTTTCAAGATTATACCTATACGTCAAATCTATCCAAAGTTTATCCACGAAAAAAAAATGTTTGCAAGACGATTTGAGAACACGTAGTAAATTTCTTCTTGGATTCTACTTGGATTTAATATGAATTTTTCCCAATTATTTTTACCTGGATAACTCATCGGTGTAACTCATCGGTATAATCGGTATTTCTGGATTCCGAACTTCCAGTATATGTAAATAATAATTCAATGTGATAATATGATCAACTCATCCAAAACCTCCAAAATACTAAACATGGCGACAATCGTGAACACGACGCAACATTTCGGCGTGAATGATGGCAGAACTGATTCAGGTTTCAGTTCTGCCAATTTCGCCAAGAAACAAACTTGTAACCTTTACCCTTTCATTTGCTGAAAAATACATTGGTGGTAAGTGTGACTACTTGTATTTATTAGGCTTACAATTACTATCGTTACTAATACAAACTACGTAGGAGTACTCACGTCGACTTGGTGCCGCACAAAACTGGTTAGTTAGTTTTACCATCGAACTAGATGTCGCAGCTAATACCACACGGAAAAAATGTACTGTGTTACAGAAAGTTTCATCTCAATCGGCTGCTCCATGCAATATGGAATCAAGTTAAGGATACTGAGTATAAAGAAACAAGTTACGGTTGTTCCATATAAAAAACGAAGTTACAGTTGCTCTGTATATCGAAACAAGTCTATTTTTGACAGTTCGATTTATTGCAATGAAATAATCAAGCAAAGCGTTTTACAGCACGTAATAAAATATTAAAATATGCTATACAATAGTAAATATTGCCGAGAATTTCATAAAATTTGATTACCTGCTTAAGGAAGCCTGGTTTTGTTTATCGTATCACCAAAAGTTTAAATGCCAAAATTGACAAAAATGGATTTGATTCCGTATACGGAGCAACGCAAACCTGGCCTTTTATAAGGAATACCCATAACTTGTTTCTTTATACGGGCTTACCGGAACTTGATTCCATATTGTATGGAGCAACCGAAATTATGAAAACCAATTCGATGTGAAGGCATCATGGAACCACAAAATATCTGTGACAACGAATTCGGAAAATTTGAATTCTGAAGATGTGCTAAATTGATATTTCCTAGGAACTGCTTTTAGAAAAACTGCATATAAATTGTTACACTATTACGATAGCTCCAAAAATGTATTCATCGCGATCGTTTACACCAAGGGTGTTTCTCAATTTACAGAAAAAAATTTCATGAATTCAAGAAAACAGAATATCAATGTCCTAAGGTGTGAAGCTGTGTCAAATAAAAATACAATTCTTTACTTTAGTTATGTTTTGTCAATGAGTGAAGCAATCTGCTGGCATCAATATAAATTTGTCTGTTTACAATGCATACTCATAAAAAAGATTGTCCTCAATCTGCTAGTTTTATATTTCGGCCATTAGTTTATTATTTATAATATCATAAATTAAATTCAACGAAATAAATGATTGCTTTATCCGTGTAGGAAAAAATTCGACATTAAGAATAAAAAATAAATGAAATTGTGTTTTGAAAGTCAGTTGACGATGGAAAATAAGACGGAACATTAACTCCGAAGAAGAGGTTAGTTTAAAAGTGCAGAGTGTTCGATAAGAAGTTTCATTTTGTTCGAGCCATAATGCGTGATCTAAAGTATCTTTGTCTTTTCGTAAGTATACATACATATAGGGAGCCAGAAGCACGCGCCATTGGGTACGTCGACTTGGTAGAAAGTTTCCTTAATCCCCGCTACTTACGATCCCGAAAGATTCCATGTGGGGTACCGGAGAGTTGGAGTTCTCAAGGATCAAAACGTAAGTTCAAAGTTTTCGATAATATTTTCTTCGAAAGGAGAAGTCGGTGCAACGCTATACAACTTCTGAAATATCGGCACGTAAGCAAGCCAGTGTAAATCAAGGAAAGTATCGTTCTTCTCAAATGGAAACAGTCTGGAAGTGGTAGTTTCGATACTCAAACTTACCTTCTTGTGAAAGTACCCAAAGAATTATAAATAGAATCAAGACATTTCATCTGAATCACGGAATACCTTACTTAAAATGCATTATAAAGCTAATACAGTAATAGAATAGAACAGACCTGATAAATTCGGTTCTTTTTTTTCTATCAAACGACTACCATTCACGAAATTTTCTATGACCAGGGAGTCTACTCAAATCCTTGAAAAAAAATTCCCTCACAATTCCAGGTTTTTTCAAGGTATCGCAAGATTTTTCCAGGCATCATTTTGCATAGTATGGAGCAATATTTAAGAATTGCGCAATTTTGGAAACTATCAGCTCAGAATATGTATATATAATTTCGCTAGATTATTATGAATAATAATGTTCTTTTTCAGTTCTTGTAAATATCTCAATGTGCAAAAATAGTACTATGCGTGTGTGAAATCCAATGCCAAGACATTCTTTTAGATTTTTAAACTAAAATTAGAGTTTAAAACAATTATAAATAACTTACATACTCTTATAATCCTAAGTTTCTCAATACGCAAAAGCTCTCAAGAAGCGAAAGGTTCTAGATACGATTAAATTTATAGAATGGCATTAATGTCAATAGAATGCGAATATTGAAAATAAAGCCTGGAGTTGAAGGGTGGGCAAATCTGAGATGTAAGTAAGATAAAAGTAGATAAAAACGAGGTGGCTCAAGTTGGAAATCAGATCACATATCTCTTGAGTGGTAAGCGAATCACTAAGCACTTTCAGCGATTTGGGGGTAATTTGCGAAACTCCTTTTGGTAACTTCGGAATGACTCTATAGAGTGATCCTTGGAGTGGAGACGAGCGAGCTGGAAAGTTTCTGTATGCGGGGTGTTCTGTGCTACCAACGAGGAGGAGAGTTCTTGTGTGTGCTACGCGAGAGTGGAGTTTTACGCGTGTTTAATCTGGAAATGGATCGCCCGAGAATGTGACGCTATGAGGACGAGGTGGAGGGTTAGAGAGGAAAGAACGGGAGGGAGTGAGAAAGGCCAGCAATGCGAAGGGGTTGAGGTTTATATAGCGCATCAAAAAGCGACCAGTGGCTCTCTACGTGCGTGTTTACCTACAATACAAGCTCAAAATTAATTCACAATCAATTTTCAATTATGCTTGAAAAGTTTGAGAATAAAGTGATTCTGTTTTCTTAAAATGGACATCCGAAGTAATATCACAAGCTTACATGTTTAAACATTTTTCTGCGGTTAAGAAGGAAGATTGCTTTCCTGTATTATTTTGTGTACTAAATTAAAATATGT
This sequence comes from Andricus quercusramuli, assembly GCA_932178445.1. Classification (NCBI taxonomy): domain Eukaryota; kingdom Metazoa; phylum Arthropoda; class Insecta; order Hymenoptera; family Cynipidae; genus Andricus; species Andricus quercusramuli. The sequence continues at coordinate 142,613 of CAKNXH010002186.1, read as the reverse complement.
GAATCAACCTTTTCCATCGCGTAAAATTAAAAAATGTATGGAAAAAAATAATTTTTTTGCTATATTCTGACATTTTCTGCACAATAACTTGACGTGCTAGAGATTTAAAAAAGGGCTTCAAATAAAACTAACATGGCGTATTTCAATCCTATTAATCCTGTCGTCTCAGTGCGGACGTATTTTTCATATATTCATATTAAACATTTCTTACACTTTGAATCTCTGCCCAAGAGAATGTATAATTAAGAACCAACATTAATTTTAAACGTGAAAGCTATAACTTGGAGATACCGTTGGCCAACCTGCTTCTAAGAAATTGTTTTTGTAGCCAAAATAGATGGATATGAACAAATTTGCTTGTTTTGGCTATTCCAAATCATTGATCTTGAAAATCTGACATAATAAAATCATTTATACGCCAAATTCTAATTTAGCATACAAAATTACGTACGTAAGAAAAATCACTCTTTATTACCAAAAATTTTTACTAAAACTTCTGTCAGATTTACGGACTTTTTGTATGAACCATTGAAATATTATGTAAGATTTACAGGAAATATGCGTAAGTCAGCAAGATGCCTGAAAATGATGTGAAGATTACAGAAAATTCAGTAAGTTCTACATGTAAAGGTATGCTGTCACTATTTTAACGTATGACCTCTGCAACATTGGCCGATTTGTTTTTTCTGCGTGCGGGACAGCTCATCATTTTTTGTGTAAGACAGTGTACTTCATCACATTCTATAGCAATTTGATTTGTAATAAACATCTTTCCTATCTAATACTTCTTGCAGGTTTTAGTTTTTTGTAGGTCATAAGTCTTTGGCCCTTAGAGTGACTGTAATTTTTTTTTTTAATTTTCATTTGAAAAATGTGTGTCTTGGGACGCACAGTAAAAGTGAAACTTGAAAAAAAAATTAAGTGGAATGAATTCCATGAATTCCACGAGTTCCATGAATTCCATGAGTTCCATGAATTCCATTAATTCCATGTATTCCATGATACCTGAAATTCCATGAATTCCTGGAGTTCCATGAATACGCAAGATCAGCCCGCTACCTTGCTGGAGCGTGACGTAACGTTGCGTAACGTGAAGCGACTTTTGGATTAATTTCTCGTGCAAAAATGCGATAACTCGCCCTAAGATGTTTCACTTCAAAAATAAACAGAGAAACCAATTTCAAAATATATTTTTTACTTTCCGATGCCAAAACAGGAACTTGTTTGCTGGACTAAAATGATTCAATGAATTATAGCAATTTCGCTTCGTCCTACATTGAACATATTTAATTATAATAGTAAAAGTTTTATATCCGTCAACGTTTTTCCATATTGTTACTTGAAAAATATTCAGTTTAAATTCAATAACTTCCCTACTGAGAGTTAAATAATAATTTGTCTGATTAGTATTGGTTTGATTCAGTAGAAGAACATACTTTACATTATATTGTCTATTTTAGAATGAGAGGGAGGTGGGAATTGAGATCCATGCAAAATTAATATACAAATTAAAAATTTACGTGTCCAATCAACTAAAGAACATTTATTTTCATCTCAGAATCAATTCAATTGTTTCTGAACATAAAATATGTATTGAAACTTGTGAACTTTTACATTTCGACGCCTCTATTCCATATTGGTCCTCTCCGCGTTTAGGAGGTATGCATAACTATGTCGCGTTTGTTCGGGTTATATCTCTAGGTCCAAAGCTTATCACAGAAAAAACTTAGGGTAAATAGTGTTGCAGGTAATTTCGTATTTTTACCTGTTCGTATTGGTAAAACACAAATATTACCCTCGATGAGCAGAAACTGTCTTTTGTTCTCATGAAAGTTGCCACCAACGTTTTGAAAATTGGAAGCCACTGAAATCGCTGAAGTGAAGTTAGCTGATTGTTGGTGTAACAGGCAAATCGAATAAGTGCGGCTTCATAAAGGCTGTTTTGCCGAATCGTTAGAACTGTCAAAAGTTCAGTATGACATTTACCAGGCCTTCAGGGTAAACATTGAGAATTACTCCTGAACGTAGGTAAACGCAGAATAGATGTGCGGGTAAAGTTTACCCACATGGGGTAATTTTTGTTGCAGGTAATCTTTACCCCGAATTCCGGGTAAAGTGTACACTTAGTTTTTTCTGTGATATACTTAGAGCTATACAGCGAAAAAACGCGACGGCAACAAGACACTCAAATTTAAAACGACTTTAACGAATCACTCAACTCTTTTCAGTACGTCCCGACATGTATTATGATTTAATAAAGTTTTTATATATAAATATAAAAAACTAGAGTTGCCCAGCTATTCAATCTTGTAAGGCACAGTTTATGAAGAAGAAGAGAACGTAACATCTTTCTTGAATATTTTGCCCTAAAAAGTAGATTGTGGATGGTAGATGGAAGTTTTATGTGATAGGTGGAGCACCAAATGGAGGAAGTAAGTCTCTGGTAAGAAGCATTGATTAAAGAGAATATTATTACGTTCGGCGAGAGAATTTCACTCACAGCCGGAAGAGCCATCAGAGGATCTCGTTGCGGCAGAGCGTCATGCGTAATTCAGCGAGGATTCTCGTCGGAGGTTCGTAAAAAGACGCGTATAATTCTGGCGATAGCGTTGGAAATCCCTGTGGAAACGCTTCGCCCATCCTCCTCCAATCTTCCTTCCTCCATCCCTTTTCATGAAACTCCCCTAGTTCCCACAAATACAGGTACCAATCTGGCTATCGCAGTCCGCCTGGGTCCCTTTTTACGAGGCTGAAAGTGGGTTTTGATTGCAAGAACGAAATAAATGAAAACTCGACCTTGGAAGAAGATACCATGGCCTGCTTATGAACCTAATTCTGAATCATCATGATGGGGATCATCGCTCATGGCAAAAAATTCACCCTCTTTTGCCCATTGACAAATAGATCGGACCCTTTATCAATATTTAGTGTTTTCGTCCTGTCTAAGCGAGAAAATCTACTTTTTGGTTATGATTGATTAGGAAACTCAAACACAAAATATAATCAAAGATTTTTTTGATAACGATTTAAGCCCCATATAAACAAATGAGATCTTATAATAAAATTCGTTCTATGTATCCAGAAGAATGATTATTAAAAAAAAAGTGTTTTTCGTAATTGAGGGAATTATTATTCAAATATTATGTGGGATTCGTGTTCATAAAATGAATCTAATTAGAGAATTAATAATTTATGATTTAAATATTTAATGAAGAACAATTCAAACAAATCATTTGGATTGTTTGTATTAATAATTAACTCAAATAGAAAATGAAATGCTTGTTATTTAAATTATACTTTAATGAATTTTGGTCATGGGTAGTTTAGTGTATAAATGATTGGCTTTCGCCAATAATACATAAATGAGAAATTGACTGATATTAATTAGGTTGAAATACACGAATGCATTTCGATTTAAATACCGTATTAAAATTTTAATTAAATGTATAATTTTAATAAGTATGGATCTTCATTAAAATTATGAGATGATCATATTAATTTTCCGATATATTTACATAAACCGGAGAGAAATATAAGGAAATACAGAGCTCAACTTCTGCGCTCAAACTTCCATATCTGCATTATTTGTAGCTAACTATCAACGTATTGGATTCAAAATTGGCATCAGCTTTAAAAGACACTTGAACGAAACTTGGCCAATTTCAACATAAAATCTTATTTGGCGAACGCAGGAAAATAAATGCAAAGCAAGAGTACATTTTCCCGACAAATCCTTTTTCCTACTGCATCGCTATCGGTTAATCGGGACGAATATTCAACCCGGGTGAACGGAACGTGACACGTGTCACGGGAAGAACGTGTTTTTTGAAAGCAGACCCGTGAAATTATCTATTTACTCGGCAATTTTCCCGAAGCGAGCGACATAAATCGCAGGCGGGAAAGCTAATTTAGCGGATAAAATATGGCCGCTCACGGAATAAAGCCGCGGGTCACGTCGATATATTGCGCCCGGCATACCCGGCCGCAGCCCGCTTATACACATATCATACTAATTATTTATATTTCATGCACGTCAGTATTGGTGGCACAGTCGGCACCCACTGCTTGGTGCTTGCACAACGCATAGGCGGTACTTTACACTTAAAACGTGTCCCACACCATTCTCCATAGAGCAGAAAGATTTTGCAAGCTCAGCTCCCTTAAGCAGCGTTCAAACCCCTCGAAAAACCTTTTTTCACCCCTTTACGTGAAGCGTCACCCTCCTTGTTTCTTGAATAAGAAAAAATCGTTAATATCTCCTGATCAGAGAAGGCTAAGTTAGGGTGCGCTTTTAAGATATACATACGTCGGAGAATTCCTGAATTAAAAATGTGCGGTGGCTTTTAAGAAAATAAGAGAAACTTGGGACTTTGAAGATCTTAAATGAGAATTTAATAAGAATTATTCTTCAGTAAATAAAACAATTCATGTAAGGTCTTCTGCAAAGACCTATTGTACACAAAACTTTAATTTGAATGGGATCAAACTTTAATTAAGTATCAAATTCAGTTCCTAAAATTTTCTAATTTTTCAAAGCGTTTTTTCAATTAATTACAGAAGTTTACAAGAGATTACAAGTCCGAGTAGCAGCGAATCAAACTTGTCCATGATTGTTTGAAGAGTACGTGTAAACGATTCGATTTTGGAAGTTACAATCAAAAAAATATATTTCTTTGGTCTCAGGAACGGTAGTGAAGAGGCGAAAAATAAGCAGTCCGCACATTCGTAGAATAATTTATTTGAAGAGCCTAAAGCCACTGAGCCTCGCGGAAATTGTCTGCAGTCCCTTACAAAACTTCACCCTTTTTACACCCATGAAGGCTCCCACCAATTCGGCTTCTCCTTTCTCCTTTCCTCTCCTTCACTGAGTGAGTCAACAATACGAAAAGCGTCCATTGTCGAATGCTTTTAAATTTGAAATACAAACCGTCTGCTTCATGTCATGCACCCCCTCTTTCCCCTCTGCTACGTCATCTTACCTTTTCTATCATCTTTACTTCCCTTGAATTTCCCTTCCCTTTCCTTTTCTTCGACTTTCCTTAACTCTTACTATTAGCAAAGCAACCCCATTTTTTTCAAGCCAAAGCTTTTGCCTTCAATCTTTGATGGCTCTAGTTGAAAGCATTTTGAAATCTTTAAATTTTAAAGAACTGTGACATAAACGACTGCGTTCACCCTCGAAACAATATTATAATACTTATACAGTAATCACGAGTTAGTGCATATGTTGGATTAGAAATTACCGGATTACAAATTAGAAGTTCCTTCATCAGCTACATGTTTAACAAAAAAATTCTATACGGAAAGAAAGTGAAAAGTGTGAAGTGTGAAGTGGAAGAATATTTAAATGTCAGCATTTCCCTTCTTGAGTGGCTTATTATTACACAGCTAAAAGACTGCTGTTATTCTGGAGGGTAAATATAAGAGAAAGTCGTCGAGTTTTCTGAAGCTTCCTTCCACCCTGGGGTCTTATTTTTATTAATGTTACCCCGTTTCGTTAGATTCTCGACTAAAACCCCACTCTCACCCCTGTCCGCCTTCATAAGCCGCAAATCCAACGGTAAACTATCTTACCACCGATCTTGCGGAAACGTCAAAAAAAAATAGAGATATGTTCGTTGTACTAAAGAAATGATGTCGCTCTTATTTAATTTCTCAGTTTGCTTCTAGACCCCTTGCATTCACTATTCGCATTCATTACAGGGCAGCCAGGGCAACTGTGATGCTCAAAGCTTTGAGATAAGTTGCTTTACACTTGACCGAGTTTGTAAAGTTTATTTTTTTTTAATAAGTTGTTTATCTTAGAGTTACTTGACTCTTCATTAATCACACTACCATTGCACATTATGGAACTCTATTAAAAGGACACTTCTATTTTCTAGGGGTAGAGTGATCCAAAAGTTAACAAAAGGAGTGCTGCAAATTACCATTTACAAATATAAAAGAATCACGGCAGCTATTAAAATGGAAGACCATTTTGTGTTATAATCGTCCGAGGAGCTAGGAAAAGTCTTTTTCTCTGGGTGAAAGTGCAAAAGGGAGAAAGGCCTTCCTTTCAACGACGGTCTAGTGCCTCGCCTTCTGATTTCCGGTTTCGGAGAAACGCGATCCTCTTAATGGAGTATAAAATCAACAGCAACTCCCTCTCTCTCCTTCTCAACCACCCCTTTCAAACAAAGCTCAGTTGGTCGTAGATATAACTTACGATCTTTCAAATCGAATGGACAAGATTCCTCCGCCTTTATACTCAAGAATGAAACATGGATTGGTTAGTTTTAGCCAAATATAGAAGAAAGTTTGAATAAAGATAACCTTAAATTATTGGAAATTAACTGCCTCCTAATTGAAAAAATAAGAATGAAGTTTTTATTATTATCAAAAGTTAGTACCATCTTTTATAGTAAAAAATAAATCAAAATTAATCAAGCTAATTATTTTATTCCATTTTTTTTATAAAACAGTTTTTATGATTAAGTGAACATATTTATTTGATTTTATTCCAGATATCATGTTTTAAATTTAATAAACAATTAGAATGAAGATAATAGAAACCATTGAAAGGAAAATATTTTCTTGTCAGAATCTTGGTACTCTGGATTCTCTGGAAAGAAAGATTTTTCAAAATGCTACAACAGAGCGATCAGTTGGTGGTATGCGTTAGAGGGGTCAGGGGCTCGAAACTACTAATTACTAAAGTTTAATCAACCACTAATGTTCCATTGTAGACACGATTTAATCAATACCATATATATAAATAATTTCACAAAGATTTAGGTATATAAACAATTTTTGATACTCATTTTAAATCGCTTACGAGAAAAATGGCAACATTATATTAAAAAAAAAAAAAAAAAAAAATTGATTAGCATTTCGAACTCGAAAGTTCATTGCCTCACTACCCGATTCGGGTAGTGTTTCTAGGTGGATAAATACTACCGTGTGGGTCCACCACACCCACGACGGGTCAACAACACCCAGTATTCCCCGAACGGTCACCCATCCAAGTACTAACCGCGCCCAACACTGCTTAACTTCAGTGATCTAACGGGAACTGGTGTTTTCAGCGTGGTATCGCCATTATATTTTTAGGCAAAAAAATTCTTCCGTCCTCAAAAATGACTTAGCCCGAATAAAAGTGATAGGCCACCTTGCTTCTGTTATCAAAAAGTTAAAAAAAATTTGGAAACAATAAAAAAGTGATGTTTTATAGAAAAAATTATTTTCATATTTTCAAAAATCAAAGAAAACCATAATAATCTGGAAAACCCCACCTTCTTAATTTTTCCCAAATTTCTGTACCAGTAAAATTTTTTTTCTAAAAATATAATTTTGGAATTTTTCTCGTAAGTAATGCAAAATATCGCAAAAGAGCAAGAGGTACTTTTTCTACAACATTTTTAGACGTGTAAACTTTTTATCTGAATATGTTCTCCTATCTGCCGTTTGCGAGAAAAATTATAAAATTCGAATCCATGAAGAAAAAATTCTTCTGGTCGCAAAAGCTATTACGCCCACATACAACTCAGAACATGTCTTTCTTATAAAAGTACAAATTGAAAAGAGAAATTAGAAAATGAATCAGTGTGGACTTTTGGAGAAAATTGACTTTTAATATTTTAAGAATAACCGCAACCGTGTTGTTAAGTTAAAACCTTTTTTTGAACTTCCGGATGAATTTCAAAAGAAAATGATAAAGGCCTTATTTCCTGTAAAAAAAATATTTAGTCTCCTATTTTCAAACAAAATGTAATGCAATTATTGTTGATTTTTATAGATTTGCAGCCTCGAGCAGAAACCCGTATAGTTTTGTTTACGTGTCCGTCCGTCTTTCTGTCCATCGTGCTTCTTTACCGCGGGGAAGCAGTGGAAATGTGGGGAGGAGAAATAGGGAAATTAGTAGAAGTAAAGAGAGGGGAAATAGGAGAAACGAGGAGATAAGAACGAACGTAAGCAAGGAGTAGGAGAAGAGGGAAGTAGAAAAGTAACGGTGAGTAGGCTAGGGAAGCAGGGGAAGAGAAGTAGAGAAGGGGAAAATATGGTGAGGGAGAGGAAGTAGACGAAAGGAGGAAGGTTGGAGATGTAAAGTATGAGAGGGGGAGATTTGAACGACTTAATTAACGTCTTAATAGGCTACGGAATCTTCTTTTTGAAGCGCGCAGCGCCTACTTTCACTAATTTTTATTTTCACACATATACCATTTTCTTGATTGGCAAGGCACCAATTCATTGGAATTGAAGAAGGCGCCTGAAAATCCGTCTTTAAAATACGCCCTTAGTACTGGAAATTTACCGAAAAACTGATTTCATGCGTCAGCACGCGAAGAGACCTTACCCCATTACGTCATCTAATTCAGCAAGTTATTCGCGAAGAGATGCATTCAAGGGTAAGGCTAAATTCTCGAGGCATCATCGAAAATCGATACCCACTCATGTGAATCCCATAGCCTCTCCGGGGATCTCCTCCAATCAAATCCACCTCTCGGTTTTCCGATCCCTTTCCCTTTCCATTCCCTGAACCCACATAGTTCGACTCTCTTTTCTCCTTACACGACTTCGTAGGTGGAAAGACGTTCAAAGGGTTTAAATCTCTGTTCTAATCTCCAACGCGTCTGTGCGGTATCCTTACTGCGCGAGGAAAAGTACTACAGACAGTGCTATTACAAAAGCGGTTCTGAATTGTTCCAGAGAAGGCAGCTACACCCGTCGATGCGGGCCGTGCAGAAATTTCTAAAGAGCTTTGACAATTTCTCGCGAACTCGTTTCTACCTCTTTTTTTTCTTGTATGTGTCTCTAGAATTTTCTCAGCATTCTCTGCGCTGTGACAATGCTTCATTTTCATCCACCATTTGAACTCTTGCTTATTACAAACGAGTGAACATTAGATGGATACCGTACGTGTGGCATAATGCACTTTTGACACAAGAAAAAGGCTGCCAAATCTATTCGAATTGAATAATTACAGAAGATGAATAATGTCTTCAATTCACAGTAAACCCTTTTTGTGTTTTTGAAAACTATTGTATTTAAACGATTCTTCTGTAGCATCATTTTGTTTTAATAGAAGAGTACAGAACAAAGAGGATAATGAATGACGCCCTATATTTTCACTATCTCATCATAAATGCCAAGGGGATAAAATAAATAAAAAATTCAATTTTCCTGTTGAAATATGTCAGATACGCAAAAAAGATAACAAGCAAAATTGTTGATCTAAAGAATATATCTATTAATTTCCGTACGACCATTTTTTGATAAGACGCATAGTTTTTGCTATAATCTTGAAAAGTTGTATCAAAAATAAAAAATTCATTTTTTCCGAATAAATGTAAGCAGCCTGTGCCGACAGAGCCTTGGATAAATTAAATTAGTGTACCCACCTGAAATTAATTTTTTTGGATCAGGTTGAAACTTGGCTGAAATATAGTCCTAGTGGACGCATATTAATTTACTAAACTACAGGTCCAATTATCAACTGGTTTTATTATCTGCGGCACGGTATAGAAACGCCGCAGCATTGACGACTTCATGTTGATGTACGAGTACGAGTCGCATAAGAGAATCTGTGCCGTGTACAACTGAGCAGGCTGTAGCCAGAACCATTCTGCGATGAAGACACTCTAAGTTCAGCGAACCTCTACCCCCTTTATCTCGAGGGAGGTATATTCGAGGCACGGAAGATCTAGGATGAAGACTTCGATGGATTGTCTTCATATTGCGTGTGCTTCGGTCAAGTTGCTTCAACTCATCGACGTTCCATTTTACTGCACCAAACGTGTAGAGCAGTATAGGAACGGCCAGCATATTGGTAGCCTGCATCTTATTCTTTCCAGATAATTCGGAAGCCCACATTTTTCTGAGAAATTGGTGATACCTGTTTCCAAGGGCAGTTTTTAATACACGCACATTTTGCACAGTACAAACTAGGCATTCATTGTTATCTGGGATCCTTTTTTGGGCGTTCTAATATGATCTCACAAATAGTCTTATTTTAGTTCCAGTTTCTGCCTTGTTTAGTTTGCTAACTTCAGATTGATAAATGATCCGAGATAGCGAACAAAATTGATTCAGTGGGTGCATTGTTTCAATTGTTCCAAACTTCACTCTTAAAAAAAAAAAATTGATTAGCATTTCGAACTCGAAAGTTCATTGCCTCACTACCCGATTCGGGTAGTGTTTCTAGGTGGATAAATACTACCAGTGTGGGTCCACCACACCCACGACGGGCCAACACCACGCAGTATTCCCCGAACGGTCACCCATCCAAGTACTAACCGCGCTACGCTGCTTAACTTCAGTGATCTTACGGGAACTGGTGTTTTCAGCGTGGTATTGCCGTTGGCCCAAACTTCACTCTTACAAAAAAAAAATAGATGAATAGACTATGGATCGAGAAGATTTAGGTTAGACCATTCCGGCTGCGGACAAAATTAAAATATTCAAAAAGTTTACTAAAATTTTGAAGATTTTATAAAATTAGTTACATTTCATCAAAGCAGAAAGTTAACTGAAAATTTTGAAAATGATATTAATTTGGCAGATTTCCATGAATTCTAAAACAAAGGAGTTTTTCGAGTCTCAAAATATGAATGTTCACCCCGAAAAAAACCTCTCGTATTAAATTTCACAAAAATATACCAGATTAATAACATTTTCAAAATATTGGTGTCAGCTTTTTGAATTTTGGGCCGCGAATTCCTCTTTTGTGACTCAAAAAACGTTCTCGTACAGACTTTGATGACAATTTATCAATTAAATAAAATTTTCAAAATTTATTTCAACCTCTTCTATTCTAACCTCAAATTCGTATTCTGTTACTTAAAACCCCATCTCTTACTGACTTTCAGGGAAATTTACCAATGAAATAGAATTTTCAAAACATTGACATGTCATTTCGGGGTTACGTTGGTTTCCAAACTCGACACTTGACGGATTAGAATTTGTTTTATGAGATTTAGTTATTGACAGATGATCCTCATTTCAATCCAAAAATCGACCTTATTTTATTAGATTGGCGGATCAAACTGAAGTGAGATTGTTTTGTTGCGTGAACTGTTTTAATACCGAATTAAGTTCTAAATCGAATCCTAGTTTTTACAGTGTGTGGTTTCGCTTGCGGTATTCCAAGATATGTATATGTTTCTCCAATACCAAGATGTTGAATGGTATTTCCGCCTATGAGTTGAACATCCTGATCGTCGCGCGATGATGTAGTTTCTAGTCTTCCTTCGTGTAGGTGGACACAGGCACACTTGTCCAGTCCGAAGCTCATGCCAACCGCTTTAAAGTACCTATTTACCGCCTCCACAAGGATGTTAGGGTCCTCTTTCGAGAAAGCAAAGAGTTTAAGGACGTCCATGTATAAAACGTGGTTAACCTTATATTATCCTCTATTCAGCGGGCCATATAGGTATCCAGAGCTTTTTCCTCAGAGCAGAATACATAGAGGCAAGAGGGAGATGCAGAAAAGTATCGGACTTCGGCAAAAGTTACGAAAGAGTGATATATCTGAAGCGTCTTCATTTAGCTGATAAGTATCTCCATATACTTGCTCCCAGAAGACTTGAATCTCTTCTTGACTAGAAGGATTTTTAACGGCACGTGACGTTTTATTGAACAGACGGGAAGGATTAGTAGAAAAGGTGGTATTTTCCTGAATCCACTTTACTCGCCGTTCAAGGCGCTGCTCCGCTGTTGAAAGAGATCTTATTTTTTGCGTCCAGTGCTGCTTGATGGTCAACAGTTTACACTTGTTCAGCGTGTGATTTACTTTCCTTAAGTTTCGAGCAAGTGCCCTAACTCTTGGAGTGAATTTTTTATTTGACGTTATGTACCTAATCACGCACTGAACATTTGATGCATGCCATCTTGCCGTTTCAATTTTGAACGAAAGCTGTGCAATACGCTCGCGAGTCTAACTCAGACGTACTGAAGTGTCGTTATTTCTATTGTCGCTAAGCAGGGAGACCGCCTTCTCGTAAACTACACAGTTCAGATTCCAGAAATTAACATCCTCGGCGAGCAATTTGGGGAGAGCAGTATTAGCTTCAGCTAATTTGTCCATCCTGAGGAAGACTTTTTGGTGGATAGATCTCCTACTTCTCATGTTGGCATTATTGACTACCTGCAAAGGTGGTCTTGCGGGAATGGGTGGGATGTTCGCTGGAGGATGTTGTTCTTCTTCTTGATGATAAAGAGCTTCATATCCGTTTTTTCGCAAAAATTGTATCTGATCTCTTAAATTCTGAGGCGTTTGGTGAACATATTCCTGGTGCATATTGACCTACCGCTCATGTAATCTCTTCATGAATCCTCTTCTCGTCGATGAGCTTCTTTGCCAACAGGTAAGGATGTATCTCCTGAGTTGGTCCGACCATTTAAATCGATGTTCTCGCGTTTGTCCGGGTCCATTACCTGTTCGTCGCCTTGGTTCGGTCCTATTGCCAATGCCAACTGAACCATGACCTCCATCCGAGAGAGTCATATTGTGGGTGGCACTGCGCGATACTGGTGTCGTAACCGCATAATTCCTTACATTGGCGAGTTAGCCCAAAGCCACGTGGCTGACTGCAAGAGCCAAAGCTCTCGGGCGATGGGGTCGCCACATCCCTCCCTATTATTATTATAATTATTATTATCGAGGAGGCACCCCTGTAAATGGTCACAGAAATAATGTTATTGGAAGGCCTCTCTTTTTTCAACGTCTAATAGGGGGCGGGAAGGCACCCCTGTGACTGGTCACATCATTGAATATAATTGATAAATATGAAAAGTCTCATCGAATTTGGGTACAAGAAGGTCCACTTCTGTACATAGTCTGAAGGAAAGAATTTCAACAGTTTGGCAACACTGCTCCAGTAAATAATGTAATAAAATTATACTAGTAATAATTATAAATTCTACCATTCTTGTAGATTAATCATTACTTCTTCACCTACGTCAAAACCGTACAAATACCCATAACCCTGGAAATTATTCCAAAAACTCAAGAAAGTGATTTTTACCCATGCATTTTACTTGAGAAACCTCAATTCAAAACCAGCACCTGTTAAAATAAAAATTAAAAAAAAAAATAGAAAATTTCTTTTTTCGGATTTGGAATCGAATTGGGTGGATCGTCGCCCTCTAAAAAAAAAAAAAAAAAAAAAAATTGATTAGCATTTCGAACTCGAAAGTTCATTGCCTCACTACCCGATTCGGGTAGTGTTTCTAGGTGGATAAATACTACCAGTGTGGGTCTACCACACCCACGACGGGTCAACAACACGCAGTATTCCCCGAACGGTCACCCATCCAAGTACTAACCGCGCCCAACACTGCTTAACTTCAGTGATCCAACGGGAACTGGTGTTTTCAGCGTGGTATCGCCGTTGGATCGTCGCCCTCTAGCACGAAAAAAATGTTGCCATGTACTTTCGACCACCCTAGTGCACATGAATATAGATACTGAATTTGATTAAAGTTATGTATTTTTTTGTTAGGCAATTATTTTCAATTTGCAATAATAAATAAAAATAAGAGCGTGCCGCTTTAGCAACCAAGTGGGATAACATGGATTAGCAAAGTTTTTAAGAAAACTTAATGATCAACTACTTTAGCAAAGTTCAATTCAATTATTCTCAAACGTATAGGGCAGTTAAGTGTTGATCTAAGTGGTCCATAATACTTCACTACAATTTATTCTATATTTAACTTTTAATCCTGTGTATTATGTTATGCGCGCGACATTACTCGCTGCTACTCTAATAGATTTAGCAGAAGAATCAGTCTATATTTCTGACTGAAACGATAAGTGACATGACGCTAATAATAACTTACAGTCAACTGAAATGTCAGTTTTGGCGGATTTGCCAGTCGTCAGATTTGCATTGTTTGAAACAGACAAATATATTTCCAAGATAAATTAAGAAGTTTTGTCAAGTGAATCTACTGCTTGTCGTATAAGATGGGCCTGATTAAATCATAAAGACTTCAAAGGCTGTTCATTTTGGAAATTTCTACGTTATTATTATAGACCTTCCTACAAGTTGATTAAAATTGTGAAGAGTTTTCATATATACATTAACGTTTATCATTAAATTTGCGTACTATGCAAACTTCATTAAATTAATTCATTACTTCATTTTCGGTTCTTGAATTTTCTTCTATTTCAGGCAAAAGAATGCTAGTTTTTTTTTAAAAGATATATAAAAATGTAGAATTCTTGATAAAAGTTCATTTTTCTTATTCAAGTAATGAAATCTTACTTTTAGAGCACTAAAACTTTCAAATTCAGAAATATATCTTACTTCCGAAGTTGGATGCTCATAATTGGCCAAATTTTGTAAATCTTACAGATGATTTGTCTAGTTGCTTCATTCAAATTTTTATAAACGTTTCAGAAACTTCTGTGTTGCAAAAGGCAAAGTTTTGACAGCAGCTAAATTCCAAAATGCCAACTTTTGATGCAGGGTGTAAGGCAACTATAGTCTTTACGACCTTCTCTTCATGAAACTTAGATTTGAAAGTTTTTATCGCAAATATCCTGAAGATATTTTTTAAATTCACAAAAATTTGAATAAGTCTGTTGGCATTAATTAAGTAATTATAAAATTCCTAAACAAAATGTTTTCGAAATTGATGCTCGTTTTATGTAGCTTTGGCTCAGCCTATTGATGGCTCAGTAAGCGAAGCATCCCCAAGAGTTGTACATTTTTCTTCGATTCGGTGAGCTCTCCCTTTAATCACATATCACGAACGCATGGCTTCTTCTCCGGGATTTGTCGAAAAAAGCATTGAATGAAAAAGCATCCCTTTCTCGCTCATTCCATCCTGGTTCGACCCTCACAGAAATTGTTCTCGATCTAACAAATGAATTTTCTGATCGACTGCTTCACATACAAATAAAAACCCGGAAACAATAACCGTTTTTACCCTCTAGTAATTTCTTCAAAATATTTTCTGGCAAGGGCCAATGTTCGAATCTTATGCGAAAAAGGAACTGTCGGAAATTTAGAGTCTAATTCTTATGGAGATTTCAAAATATGGTGCACCAATTCCACTTGAGCCAAAATAAAATAAATAAATAAATCTAATGATTTAGTTGATACTCGAAATTCAAGGTTGAAAAAATAAGAGAAATTTAGAGTCTTTTCATATACTTTTCTCGTAATTTCCTTTACTGTAAATTAATTTACTGGACCAACAACAAGATACTCATGAGATCGTATGATGCTCATGCTAGCTACGCTAGCAATTTGCATTAGGTGGACGAATTACACGAAATTTATGTCGTTGGATACCTAGCCAGACTGCTAGTACCTATAGACGGTATTTCGAGATACTTCCAGCACTTGTGGTACCCCGGGCAGCTAATGTCGGTATCCATTTCTACTAACCTTTTCACCTCCTTATATAAGTCTCCTACATATTTTTCATGGGCACTTTCCCTAGACATGATATCCTTTTTTGAATGTTATTCTTTCTTTGTAACTTCCCTCTTATTATCCTTTTTCGGGCAAGTATTATACATTTTGGAGCTAATTTTCTGAAAGACAGATCTCCGATTTCTTTCGAATTCTAATTTAAAAGTATTTTGACAAACTAATTACAAATATAACACTATGAATTCGTTTAACATTTCTTCTTCAAGACAGAGGAATAGAACTAACGGTTTTGATGATATATTGAAAAGTATTTATGTTACTCTGGATCAGTAAACAAATATCGCTTTTATACTTAGATTTAAAGAATCCTAAGCACTCGGTACTCACGCGGTTAGCGAATAAAGTACTAACTATGAAGTAGCAAAGCCAAGAGTTGACGCACGCACTGAAAGCATTCGCGCAAAACAATCTTGATTTGCGTAAGATTCGCCCTTGAAATAAATTCAAGTATAAAGCCTTTTACAGATTATTAAAATAAAAACAAGCTTTCTGCCTTTATGAAATTATTCTGAAGCATTCTCAATTATCTTTTTCAAAACAAAATAAAGTCAAAAAAGGAAAGATGAAGATATTAATAAATCTATATTTTATACTTCTTCCCTATTAATTCAGTATTTTGGAATGGACAATGAACAATTTTTTCAATGAAGAAAAATGTAAGTACTCACTTTTTTGCCGTCTAATTCGTGTGTGCCTTGTGCCAGTACTTTATCTACGCTCGAAGGATCTGCAAATGTGATGAAGCCAAAACCCCTGTAACATACGTAAAAGTAGTTTGAATTTTGTTATTTTATTTATAAATAAAGACAAATTTCGGTGTCAAGTAAGAAAAGTGTTTATGAATACCCTTTGAAATATTTTAACTCTGGATTGTATAATTGAGAAAGGCAAAGTTAAATGAAATTATAATTACAATTTCAACTCAAAAGGAGGATGTTTTTAGTAATTTAAGATTTAATTATATGATTTTACAGTTTTTTATATTAAATACACTTGCAATTCTAGTAATTTTGTTCAGGAATTACAACGAATTCATTTTAACAAATTAAAATCTCTAAACCAAAGTCTAAACATGAAGTAGTGTTAGGTTTCTATATGCAGCTTGCGGTTGAGGTATATCACTATTAAAAAATGTATTTAAAAAACAATGAATTTTACCGCTTTGAAAATAAAAAATTTTTATTTCTATACTCCAGAGTTAAAACGATCATTTTTTAAAAACTACCACTAAATTAACTGAAAAATACTTGAATTTATTCCTATGTAACTAACGTGGCGATGGTGTTGGATGATTAGAAAAGTGTGCACTTCTATGAAAGTAATAAAATCTACTTGGTTATAAGATACTAGAAACTCTCATAATGGAGTGATAAATTCTATTCATACTAAAATAGCTTACGAGATCATGCTCTACAGTCAAATGAAAAAACTTTATTACAGTTGGATAATCTAGGGTGCAACGCTGGGACCATAATGTATAAGATTTTCTGAAATTTAGGACGGTAAAGTTTCGAAGGATTCGTCTGAAAATATCGAAATCTAAAGTGATAAGAAAATCATACATTTTTCAATGACCTTAACACTTAACCCGTAAACCTGGGTCATTCGTGTCCGAGCGAAAACTAAGTGACTGAGTTACTCTGTGACTGCGCGAGGGATGCGGACCTTACCCTGTCCTAAAAAAAGTTATTTAGGAGGGGGACCTAAGGGCCAGAAGGCAGGTCTCTAGTTCACGTTTACTCTTTGTGGTGATAGAACGAAGTCTGAGGAGGACACGAAAGACCCAGGTTTACCGGAATCGGTTGTTTTTTCTGCAAGCGAGTATTTGATTATTTTTGACTTTATAACGTTTTTTTAACGCATTTGTACATACTAATGCTAACTAAATAATAATTTTGGTCATAGAACTCAAAATGGAGCAACGTACATCTGATGATGTACAGCGCGTTCTTCGCGACAGGAAACAAGTATTTTAGGAACCAACAAAATGGAAAAACACATCAGAGTCCCGCTATAGCAGCCGTCTCGGGGGTACCCTTTATCGCTTCACACTATCTCGAGACTCTCCAAACCGTTCTTCTTCTCTTTCTTTCATGCGGCTTCTGACAGCGCCGAACCCTAAATATCGCAACACCGCTGACCTTACAAACTGCTCCCTTTCGTCCCCTTGGACCGCCTTGTCCCTTATCTCGGGAACTACTATAGTGGTACTCTAGTTTAATACGGAAGTATTATACATTAGCAATTTTTTACGTTGTTTAGAGTAATAAAAATGTATAGTACACTACGTATCTTTTACTTTTTTTAACCATTTTAAATAAATATAAACGTTGGTAGGTTAGAAAATTTCATTATTTCGAAAACTCTTACTTCCATGAAATATCCCAATATTCACCTTTAAAATTTTTAATTTGGTTAATTAGATCAAAAGTTATGATTTTTTGAAGAAAACACAGCATCTCTTCGACTTTATTTTGTTTATTTACAAAAATTGTTTAAATAATTTATTTTTATCTGAAACTCTTTCGCATGTTTGTTGAGTAGAGACTTCAGTTGTGATCCCTGAATTTTTTAAGATTTTTCCTATCAGTGCAAATTATGGAAAAATGCGCTGGACGTGAACGACCCAGGTTTACGGGTTAAAGGTGCCGAAAAAACGTTTACGGGTTAAGTGTTAAAACTATAAATACTAATCTTGAGGTAAATTTAATTCATTATTAAAATAGTATATTGTGCTACAAGTGCGGAAAGTAGGCAGTTCCACACGAGTGTAAAGTTTGCTGTACGAGCCAGAGGCGAGTCGAAGGGGAGTTGTAAACGAGCCGAAGACAAGCCGGAAACGACCCGAAGATGAACCGATGGCAAGTACTGTAAACTTCACAAGAGTTGCAACTGTCTACTTTCAGCACCTGTTGCACACGATATTTTTTGTAACAAATGCAGGAAATTTTCGATTTGAGAAACAATAAGAATAATTTTCTTGGAAATTTATGGTAATTTTTGGAAATTTATGGTAAAATTACCAAAAATGTCCGGAAATTTCCGGTGTACATGTATATTACCGAAAATTCCCAGAAATTCAAGGTATCCAAAGCTTTTTGGAAAAAATCCAAAAATTTCAAAAATTTCCGGAAAATGCTAAATTTGCAAAATTTCCGGAAATTTATGAAAAGTTGCTAAATTATCGGAAATTTCTGGTCTCGAAAGCTTTTTGGAAAGATTCCAAAAATTTCCAGAAATTTATGGAAAATTGCTAAATTTCCGGTAATTTATGAAAAATTGCTAAATTACCAGAAATTTCAGGTAGCCAAAGCTTTTTGGAAAAAATTTGGAAATTTCCAAAATTTCCGGAAATATATGGAAATTTGCTAAATTTCCGGAAATTTATGGAAAATTGCTTAATTTCCCAAATTTCCGGAAATTTATGGAAAATTGATAAATTTTCGGAAATTTCAGGTATCCAGAAATTTCGGAAATTTTCGGTAATTTATCGGTAATTTATGGTAATTTATCAGTCATTTATGATAACTTATCACTTCGAGTTTGTCCAATCACTATTCACTACTCACAATTAGTCTCTCAATCGTCAAATCATAATGAAGTGAGGTTATTATTTCGGCAGTCCTGGAAAGTAAATCTGAAGCGAAATGCGCAAGCGCAACAGCAAGAAAAAGTAATCTGGCTGGAAGTGCGCAAGCGCAGAAGCTAGAAAAAGTAATCTTGCTCAAAGAGCGCAAGCGCAGCAGCTAGAAAAAGTCTTTTTATAACTGCTTTTTACCACGGCTTTGGAATTGGTCACTTCCCGCACGCAATACATGCCTCGAAAAGCGAACATTTCGTGCGTGCGTTACAAAAATATATGATTTCTCATTTAATTGAATTCTTACGTAGTACAAGAAATTTTCTTACTAAAGTATTTATAAGGAAACTCAATTTTTATTTGCTTTTGTAAGATAATGAGAATGCATAATTCAAGTAGTAATTTAAATTAAGATTAAAATTTACCTGAAACCTACGAATTAATTTTATTTTAATGTTCAGGGGAAATTGAGTAGGAATTATCAAAATTCTGCGAAAAGTCTTCAAATCCAAAACAGTAGTAAGAAATAAAACACCATAACATATTAATATGTTGAATAAAATACTTGAGAAAAAATTAAAATCAGACTATAATATGAAATAATAAAGCCAACATTTATAAATTTGAAACATGATTTTGGAGTAAAAATGTTAATTATTTGTATTATCTATGATTTATACATTTGCATACGATTTATCGTTTCACGTATCACTAAACAATTGGAATTTTGAACATTGATCTTCATAAATTGTAATCAACCATTTGACATATAACTAATTACTTTGTTGAATTTGAATTTGGCAACAACAGGCTCTAAAAATCATATTCCATATTTATTTTGACTAATTATCACTCGCAACTTGAAAACTTAGTAAATAAATTTTTCCAGTTTAAAGTAGGTCGAAGTAGGTCAGAAGTATGTGGTTAGAATTATAATCTCAGAAGAAAAATTCTGCAGCAATATATTTTTTCATCTATAGAAGTTAAGAGCAATATTTTTCTGATGTAATTTTAGCGTTAGTGCAATATTTAAATATTCACAAAATCCAAAAAATCCTTCAGGTATGAGAGTTTTTCCATTTTCTTTTTTTTTCTAGTGTAAGGTTTTTATTGGACTCTCGATAAATAATACTTTCAAAAATGATAAATTTGATTTCAAGTGTATAGACTATGAGATTTCATCCCCTTTAAATTCGATAAGGTTGACTTTAAAGACTTGAAAACTTATCAGATTAAATTGAAAATTGAAAATATACATCTTTTGTAATATGTTCCGGAGGAAGTGTTTTAATTCAGATTTCACGCCTAAACTACATCAAACGGAGAGGTTCTATTTCATTACGGTAATCATCAACATATAGAAAAGTCGGCGCTAGAGAGAGAAAAGACATTTGAGGGGGTGATCTGACCTGTCTCTTAAATCTCTCTTCTCGCTCTTATGCCAACTGCACGTTTTTCCAGAGAGCGAGTTTCAATATGCCGAGGTCGGTGTTATCCACCTAGTGAACTAATCCAAGAGGTGGCGCTTCTAATCAGGATGCCTGTTGCAATTTATTGCATCAGTGAGAGAGATAAAAGAATAAAAAACTTGATTTTGTTTCCAAATAATAAGCTAAAATATTTTTGTAGTAAAAATAAGAGTAACAGTGAGTAATAAGTCCAATAAAGTCACGGAACATGTAGCTGAATAGTAGCATAATTGAATAGTTGGATCTACATTCTGAGATTAGATATTTTGCTTTTATTATTAAATTCGATGCTTTTATTACATAATTCTTGATGTTTGCAAAATGATAATTGATTTAAATTATGTATGATATTTAAATAATCAATTATTTCAGTTTAAAAAATTATAAGATGAATTAATTCAAAAAAATGTTTCTTATATTTCATACACATAATTATAATAAATACACACATGATCCTTCCGTGATTCGATGGAGTTAAATAATAGCTCTAAAGCAATTTCATTTTTTCTGTTTCTACATTCAAAAATTTCAACAACAACAAATTTCTGGGAGATGGATGCTTCTATAGGAATATTCGTTCTGCGGTTCGATAAAGCCTACAATACTTTGAACTGTTTTCGCATTTTTTTGTTT
This sequence comes from Andricus quercusramuli, assembly GCA_932178445.1. Classification (NCBI taxonomy): domain Eukaryota; kingdom Metazoa; phylum Arthropoda; class Insecta; order Hymenoptera; family Cynipidae; genus Andricus; species Andricus quercusramuli. The sequence continues at coordinate 121,509 of CAKNXH010002186.1, read as the reverse complement.
AAAATTAATTGCGTGAAAGTTAGAGAGTTTTTCGTTTCTCGTGTAAAAATCTAGTTTTGGTACTGAAGCCCATATGCAGTGTCGCCCTTCAGTTTGAAAAATTTAAGCTATATGCATAGCTGCGAAAAGTAGCTTTTATAAAAGCTTTTTTTCACAGCACTCAATTTTTTCCCGATTATGAATATTTCAAGAGTTTTTCTGATTCGAATAAAATTATTCTCAGCATGTAAAATTACTTTTAATTATGTTAACAGTTGACGAACGATGAATAATGAAATAATATAGTTGACCATTTTCTTCTTTGGAATTTATATATCTGAGCTTACATGTAATAGTATATTATGCGCCGAGGCGCATAATGAGGGTCTTTACGCGACGAGCGGCAATGCTCACAGGACGATCGAAGCCGAGGCGA
>CAKNXH010002186.1:92441-116094 GCA_932178445.1 Andricus quercusramuli | reverse complement strand
CGTGCACAGATGTCACTTGCCCAACTGTGCACGTTTATGTCCTTACGTAAGGGTTTATACGAGGGTGATCCTTTGTATCTACGTATAATAAATTTTCAACAGTTAAAATTATTCAATCCTGGTGGAATGGAGCGTATTAACTTTTTTAAAGTTAGTTTTAAAATATTTTAAATATTATTTTGATGAAATTATTACTTTCAAATTATTGAAGATATGTGAAAATCTCTTTTCGTTCGACCCCCTTAAAAACGCGCCATTGCATGCACGTGAAGCAGGCGTAATGTGGCCACTTCCAGCCCAGTGACGTTCGGACATGCGCACTCCGCCGCCGGGCTGACATGAAACTTTACGCCCGCTATATAAAAATGTAGGCCCGCTACACATACAAATACAGTACAGTGTGTGTCAAGGGCGTACGGCTATTTTGACTCGTCAAAATAGCCTTCTTTACGCCCTCGATACACAATGTACCATTTTGAATTTACTTTTAAATAGTTTCATCTTATTAAGCTTCTTTGAGTCTTCCAGTGGGTATAGAGACATCTGATGTCCTTTGAACGTCCTAATGAGAACTAACTACCGTGCCTACTTGGTAGTTATTTATTTTTTTCTAGTTACTTATCTGTCTTTGATTTGACCAAATCGTTTATTTCTTTTATGCCTTTTTTTATGATTTCACAAAAAATAAAATGGAAAAGAAATTCTTCAAAATATTTTTTATGAGTGTTTTACTGTTGTTTATGTGGCGATGTATAATGACGGGTTACACATTTTTCTTGGTCATTGGTTAGAGAAATCTCAAGGTTTATTTATTTGGGTGGTTCACATGTTCTTCTTCAAATTTTCTTGGTCTCGCCCGCCAGATTTATTCAAACACAAAAAAGTAAGCACGTATTTTTCTCATTTTAAAATCAATTGATTTTTAGAGGTTGTTCAAAGCCCATGAATGTTCACGTGTATTTCCTCTGGAAAAAGGCCTTTTTGAAGATTTGCGATAGAATCGTTAATACTAAATTATCTTGCTGCACCCAGCACGATTTTTTTGAAAATTTTCTGCTAAATACTTCATAAGTGGAAAAATGAAGTATTATGTCCCGCAAGAAAAAAAGTTCCCTTCCTCAAGCATGGGTCAAAAATAGTGCAAAATTTTTTGAAGTTCAACGGATTCCAGAGTGTAACTTGCATAAAAACAACTATAAAACTTTACAAATTCTCTCTATTTATCGTATCTCATAAATTGGCCTAGTTTTAAGTGCTTTTTCGTACAAAAATTCATAATTGGTTCCGAATATAAAAACTGTACGTATCACTCCAAATGTAAGATTCATGAATCTATCAAAATTTGTTAAATTGATATTTCCTAGTTGAATAATAATATTTTGCAGCCCAAAATTCAACTGTTAAACGATAAACTTTCCAAGAGTATAGCCATAAAGCGTTCAATTCTAAAGAACAAATGGGAGAAAGAATTCGGACATGCGCAAAAGTTTGAAAATCCCGCGAGCATCACTTTCGACGAATTCATAGAATTCAAGGAATTCATAGATTTCCGTGAATTCGTAGTGAATTCGATGAATGCATTAAAATCATTGAATTCTCTGAATTCCTTTCACTCTCTGAATTACTCTAATTCCCGGAATTCCTTGAATTTTTTTAATTCCTTGAATTCTCTGAAATCCTCGAATTCTCTGAATTCCTTGAATTCTCCGAATCCCTTGAATTCTCTGAATTCCTTGAACTCTCTGAATTACTTAAGTACAACCCTTACGTAAGGACATGAACGTGCACAGTTGAGCAAGTGACATCTGTGCACGTGCACAGTTGGGCAAGGGACATCTGTGCACGTGCACAGTTAGGAAAGTGACATCTGTGCACGGTAAAGTGCACAGGAGTCCATCTGTGCACGCCTAAATTTCGACGTGCACAGTTGTCCAAGTACCATCTGTGCACGTGCACAGTTTTCCAAGTGACAACTGTGCACGTCTAAATTTCGACTTGCACAGTTGTCCAAGTACTATCTGTGTACGTGCACAGTTGTCCAAATGACAACTGTGCACGTCAAAATTTCGACGTGCACAGATGGGCTCCTATGGTCTTGGACGTGCACAGATGGACGTGCACAGTTGTCCGTCCGGCCATCGACGTGCACAGTTGGGCACGTGCAAAGTTGCTACGTGCAAAGTTTTCCGTCACCCCTATAAAATTACCAAATAAGTGTAAATCCAAGCAGAAAAATCGGAGAGAAATATATTTTGCACGCGATAATAAAATAAAGTTTACGTATTTTTGCATTTTCACGATAAATCAATTTAGGAGGGGTAACTACCCTTGAATGCATTTTATTATATTTCTGCTAAATAAAGGAAGTTTTGCGTACAAAACCGAGCAAAAAAATTTGTTCACACAGAGGGTTGAAAAATATACATTTCTCAATTCAGTCAAAATTTTACATGGGGTAAACTACCCAAAAGGAATTTACGATTATACTATAAAATTACCAAATAAGTGTAAATTTGAGCTGAAAAATCGGAGAAAAATATATTTGCATGCGATAATAAAATAAAGTTCACGTATTTTTGCATTTTGATGAGAAATCAATTTTTAAGGGGTGACTACCCCATAAGTGCATTTTATTACATTCCTGTTAAATAAAGGAAGTTTCGCGTACAAATCCGAGCAAAAAAATTCCTTCACACAGAGAGTTGAAAAATTTAAATTTTTCAATTCAGTCAAAAATTTACATGGGGGTAAACCACCCTAAAGGAATTCACGAGTATACTATAAAATTACCAAATGGGTGTAAATTCAAGCTGAAAAATCTGGGAAAAATATATGTTGCACGCGATAATATAATAGAGCTTACGTATTTTTGCATTTTGACGAGAAATAAATTTATAAGGGGTAACTACCCTTGAGTGCATTTTATTATATTTCTGCTAAATAAAGGAAGTTTCGCGTACGAAACCGAGCAAAAAAATTTCTTCACGCAGAGGGTTGAAAAATGTAAATTTCTCAATTTAGTCAAAATTTTACATGGGGGTGAACTAACCCAAAGGAATTTACGAGCATATAATAAAATTACCGAATGGCTGTAAATTCAAGCTGAAAATCTGGCAAAAATATATGTTGCATGTGATAACAAAATAAAATTTACGTATTTTTCCATTTAAACCAAAAAATTACTTCATAGGGGGTAACCACTCTTAAGGGTGTTTTATTATATTTCTATACAAACTTATATCTGTCTGTTTATATTTTTGGAAATATAAAAATTATATTTTTAACTAATGCAGAATGATGAACTGATTAAGCGGCTGTTTTCCTCGACCCATGCATCTTTACGAATACAATGAAATGTACATGAGGAAAGTTCTATTTTTAGGAAGAAGCTTGTTTGGAGATTTTGATTAATCTTTCAGTCTTTCTTTCATCGTTCTCGAGTTAAGAAGTCAATATCTTTGTGTCAAATTGAAAAACAATGGACAGTTTATCTAGCCTTTTAAAGATGCTGAGAAATCCCTTGAATGTAATAAACCTTTTGTTACTTGCATTCCAAACCAGGAACATACCTGACAGTGAAGTTAATGATGAAGAACAACAACTGGCATATCATTTTCAAGAAATATTATTTCAGGCTATGAATGAGTTCAATGGGGTTGAGATTGTAGAAGAAAATACTTTAGACTTTTCAGAACCATACAAAGACTGGGAGGCTTCCGCTGTGGAAGACACTCATGCAGAGTGGACTCCTAAACTTGGTTCCAGAACAGATGAAGCTGTTTGTACGAAAGATGACGAAGATGTTGGCTTCGATTATAAACAAAGAGCAGTGGAGTTTTGGAGAAGCGGAACAAGAAAAAGTAATCGTGAGTTGAGTGCTGTTCAAGATCGGTTCAGGAAAGTAACATCAGTACGTCAATTAAGACGATGGGCAGACAAGTAAATAAAGGAGGTACATATATGGAAAAGTTGCACCGTATTGCGGAGTACACATCGAATAATTTTAAAAGTGCAATTGATGCTGGTATGATAGTTCACGATGCAGACTTACGGATGTGGGGCTTGATTTTGATGATACGCGATTTGAAGCATCTGACTGGTGGGTGTGGAGGTTTAAAAGAACTCACCGTATAACTTCCAGAAAAGTCAACAAATTTATCATCAGAAAAACACTAGAAGATGAGGAAAAGTTATGAGTAGATGCGGAGAATTTTGTGAATGAAGTGAAGCCGTACATCACTCAATATGGGAGAGAGAATGTTTATAACTCGGATCAAAGTGGATTCCAGTTAGAAATGCATTCTGGGAGAACATTGGCAGTTGAAGGTACAAGACAAGTCGAATGTGTTGTCCAATCTGTTTCTTCTACAACTCACAGCTACACTATTCAACCCACGATTTCTGCGGATGGAAAGCTTCTGTATCCACTTCATCTTGTGTTAAAAGAGCCAAGTGGAAAATTTGGACCCATTGTGCAAGAAACCATTTTTCAGCCTATGAATGGCTTTGTAGCTGCATCCAAATCTGGAAAACTTACGTCTGGTAAATTTGCCTATTTCTAATAATTTTTAGTCATACAGTAAAGTTATCAGCATCATTGAATTTGACAAATTATTTTGCTTACAGAACATTTTCAGGGCTGGTTGGAAAATGTTTTTTTCCTGAATGTATAGGGCTGACAAGCGTGTTGCTCATAGACTCTTGGACTGGACATTGCCCAGAAGTTGTACGGCAAGCAGCACCTGCTTGAAAGAATATAATTCCTATGATTATACCAAAAGGCACTACTGGAAAAGTTCAGCCCCTTGACGTCTACGGATCTCGCATATGGAAAAATTATGTGCGAAATTTTTCAGATTCAGTTATACTGTTAGACTATGATTTAAATCTGCACATACGAAATAATATTATAAAGTTACAGTCTTTAGTACATAATCAATTATCTTCACCAAGGTATCACAGTCTTTTTAAGTACTCCTGGTTTAAAAGTGGTTACGTTGCAGAAAAACCAGGAGAATTTGAGAATCCGATAGAATTTTCCTTCAAAACATTTTCCAACACATTATGTGAAATTGAAGGATGTGAAAATGTAGCCGTTGTTAGATGTTCGTGGTGCAAAAAATCTTTGTGTTTTAAACATTTCTTCGAAGAGCATCACTACTGTACCACGTACAATGAATAAACAAGTCTAATGATGATTGTTAGTCTGCTAAATTTTATTTTGTTATCACATGCAACATATATTTTTGCCAGATTTTCAGCTTCAATTCACAGCCATTTGGTAATTTCATTCTATACTCGTGAATTCCGTTGGGGTAGTTCACCCCCATATAAAATTTTGACTAAATTGAGAAATTTACATTTTTCAACCTTCTGTGTAAAGAAATTTTTTTGCTCGGTTTTGTACCCGAAACTTTCTTTATTTAGCAGGAATATAATAAAATGCACTTAAGGGTAGTTACCCCTTATAAATTTATTTCTTGTCAAAATGCAAAAATACGTAAGTTTTATTATATTATCGCGTGCAACATATCTTTTTCCCAGATTTTTCAGCTTGAATTTACACCTACTTGGTAATTTTATAGTATACTCGCAAATTCCTTTAGGGTGGTTTACCCTCATGTAAATTTTTGACTGAATTGAGAAATTTGAATTTTTCAACTCTCTGTGTGAAGGAATTTTTTTGCTCGGATTTGTACGCGAAACTTCCTTCATTTAACAGGAATGTAATAAAATGCACTTATGGGGTAGTCACCCCTTAAAAATTGATTTCTCATCGAAATGCAAAAATACGTGAACTTTATTTTATTATCGCGTGCAAATATATTTTTCTCCGATTTTTCAGCTTGAATTTACACTTATTTGGCAATTTTATAGTATAATCGTAAATTCCTTTGGGGTAGTTTACCCCCATGTAAAATTTTGACTGAATTGAGAAATGTACATTTTTCAACCCTCTGTGTGAAGACATTTTTTTGCTCGGTTTTGTACGCGAAACTTCCTTTATTTAGCAGAAATATAATAAAATGCACTTAAGGGTAGTTACCCCTCCTAAATTGATTTATCGTGGAAATGCAAAAATACGTAAACTTTATTTTATTATCGCGTGCAACATATATTTTTCTCAGATTTTTTTGGTTGAAATAATGCCTTTTGGGCAATTTTTCTGTAATCAAAAATAATTTTGGGGTAGTTCACCACCCTAAAAAATTATCGACAAATTTGAGAATATCACATTTTTCATCTTTTATTGGGAGGAAATTTTTCCAGTTGGTTTCATTGTGAAAGATACCGCTGCTATATGTGAAACAATTAAATGGGTATTCGGTACCACACTTTTCGGGGGTGGGTTTTACCCCCTTAAAATCATTTTTAGCAGGTAGGAAAAAATACGTGTCGCTTACTTTTACGAGTACTGCAACATATGTGAGATCGAAGAAAATCGGAGGGGGACACCTACCTAATGTTCCTTGTGAGTTTATCCACGTTGTGAGGTGAATATTGTCCATTTTTACCTCGAAGGCCTGGGTAATTTGAAAACGTATGCTTGCAATCAGCAACATGTCATATGTATACATCAAAAACTGCATCACTAAAGAAAAAACAACCGAATGATTTCATCGTGGTTCGACTAAAAACGTATAACAGTTTTCAAGGAAGAGCAAATTCACCACCAACTTTGCAAATACAGCTGTTTAGCGGACGCCGATTAACACTTGCATCCCCTAGGGCCACTAGCGATGGCTAGGTGCGGTGAAGTCTGCTACTCGCATTATATTAGTTCTTGAAGACGCAGAGTTGAGGTGTCAGCTTAAAGCACAATTCTCGAAATTTTATATATGTATGTGGAATTTGGATGTAGAAATAAAGCAGCACACCGCTCTCCAAATAGCAAAAAACTAAGAAAACTGCAAATAATGCCTCGTGTCTGAGTACAATCCCAAGTTTGAAAATTCTTCGAATTGGTTTCGACTTGAATTGCCCCCAATCAAGACATGGTGAAATCGAAAAGTTCGAATCCAGCATGTCTCCTTATTGAGACGGAGCCTGACTTCATTTTATGTATTTGAGTCAAGTTTATATGTCTTTAAGACATATATTTATATCTTGAAACGAATTTTTATGACTTCGAGTATATACCTGCCCCGAAAAATGGGTCATTCTGACTGTCGTAAAAGCTAATCTTTGTTAATAATTAAAGAATTTGGATATTTGTACACAATATATGTATGGAATCAATTAATTTATAGATTTTCATTTGTATTATATATACTTGTTTGACGACGATACGGAAAATGTTGTTTGTTTTTACGTGTTAATAACGGCCTAGGAGATCCTTATAGAAAATTACAATTTTAATTTTTGTGAAGAAAATTTTTCAGGGTTATACTCGTTCAGACGCACAGATTCAGAATTTCGAAATTAAGAATAACTAATTTAATATTTACAGCTTTTTCATTCATTAATTTTAATCCTTCGCATCTGTTAACAGTCTCATTCGAGGTCTCATTTCTGAGTCGAAAAGGTTCGTCTTGAAACAAGTTTCGCCGACTTAAAATCACCATGCTGAAACCATAAAAGTAAGACATTGTCTTATGTATCGACTCAGTTTCGAGACGCAGCCAGGCATCGACGTCTTGAAGAAGAACCCAAGACATTGACAAGTCGGAGTCAAGTCGAAGCATTTTTACTCGGGATGGCAGTTACTCCCAAATCACGGGAATGCTTATTGTTTACTTGCGTGAACAGGTAATAGCAGACCATTTACATTCTAATAAGTGTAATATTTATCTGCTAACTATACCAGTAGGTAACATACAAAATTACCTGTAACAAAATATACTTCTAGTTTTTTTCTGTGATAAGAGTATATCTATATGTATACTATTTTGCCACCGATAGGCTTTTAATATTCAAAAACATTATTATTGTCATAATTATTAAACTGCAAAAAAGATTCAACTATGCGATTCTATATAAATAAGATCAAACTACATAAATATTTGGATATATTTGAAGCCTATAACTTTGTTTGGGCTAAACGAAATACAGATTTTCTTGAACAAACACGATTCCGCTTTAGTTAACTTGAAATGAAAACCTTTTTTCATAACTTTAATAACTTTATCTTGTATCGTCATTTGAAATCACTTTTACAGTATAATTTAAACAATAACAGATGTCTAAAATGAAATTTCTTTTTAATTTACAAAAAATACTCAGATACCTTTGAGGAACCCAACAGTGAAAGGTTCTAGACATCTTTTATGGATTATATATATATATATATATATATATATATATATATATATATATAATGCATTGAAATATTTTTTGTCCTTATTAATTCTGATAAAACCGAAATAAGGTGAATGGGCAAACACAATTGAAAAAAAAGCTTGCATGAACAGAGAAAAAATACTACCGGTAAAATAAATATTTGACCACTTGCACGACATTCAGCTCATCATATTGTGTTATTTTGTCAATAAACAATTTCATATACAAATTTTTTTCCTATTTTTACTCTGCAATGAGTCCAATTAAAACGGACTTCCTATTTTTTCTTTATGGTTTTTTTTCAGAATATTGGCAGGGTTACTCTATAACCTGTCAATATAAAATAAAAAGCTATAAGTATTAAACTATTTCTCTATTGATCAGAATGCTTTTATTTAAGGAAAAAACTGATTAGAGCAGTGGTGTATATTTTTCATGAAAAGCAAACATTGGTAAACCGAGTTTCTAATTTCCTATATCATAATTTGATATGGTGAGCTATGATAACTCAAGAAGTAAATTATGTTTTATTTTGTATAACTCTCGAAGTAGAAAAAAAAAGATATTTTATTAAATTATCATAACTCAATCAAATATTTAACTAATAATTTCTGCATGTCACCCTAGCGTAAATATTATTAAAATATTAAAATTTGGATACATCAACGCCTTTATTCAGTATGAGTCCATTAAAAAGATTTTATGATAATCAGTAATCTACGTGCTGTTTTTAATTTATAATTCTTGTAACACTAAATTGCTATGTATTAATAAACTGATAAATAAACTGAATGATTAATAGACTTTGCACATGGCAAATATAACCCCTAAATGTCACATGAGTGCACACGACATACCATGTACACATACATGGTTGCCAACATTGCATTAAGAACCGACTTTTTTTATTTAAAGACAAGACAATATAATTTTTATCGACAATTACATGGTTCTCAAATGAAATTGAATGTATAACATTTTTTATGTTATGTTTTGAAATAACTTTCTTTTCAACCAAATATTCTAACTCTTTATCAAACTTATTTACTTTTCTCAGTTTGTCGACCTTGTTACAGAGTGCACATAGTCAAATATTTAACCAAACAGTTCAGAATAGTTCATTCTATCTATTTACAAAATATGTGAATTCGAAAGTTTCAATTTTTATTGAAGCGTATTCTCATCCATCCGAAGAACGTCTAATTTCTCTAAATTTTAATAATACACATACGTCTAATGAAATTTGAGAATTGGTACAAAACCTAATGTTCTTAACGCTAATGTTTCTCTTGTGAAAAGTTCGGCATTAAAATAGTACAAGATTGAATTCAAATGTATTTCCTAAAATAAAACAAGAATCCAAAAGATAGCAAGGACGTTGGGGTCAATAGCTTAGAGGCAGATTTGCAACTATAAAACAAAAGTTTGGAGAGAAATTAATTAATTTGAATAAGTAAGTTTTGAAAAAAAATCTACTTCAGACAGTTAGTAGAATAAAAATTAATGTGATTTATGTTTATCCTTAGATCGACAGAGGAAGTTCAACAAAAATTTCCGAAGTGCTTTCCTTAAAACTGAACATTTTTTCAAAAAGGTGAGTATTTGAACAAATTTGTTCGGAAAAAATGTGCGTCGGTTTAGATACTTAACATATATTCTTTCCAACATTCTAGAAACCTCAAATTATCTCTAAAACTATAGATAAATATTTTGAGATCACTCAAGTTATTTTAATGGAAAAACAAGCTATTTTTAATCTAACCAACACTGTTTATGAACTGTTTCTTAAAGAAAATTTAGGCTACGTTATTCGAATCAAATAACGAACTTTAAGTATTTTTAAGAATTTGAAGGATATTATTTAATGATCCGCCGGAAGTTACGTTTCAAAGGAGATATTAATTTTATTCCATTCTCTCGACCTTTTTCTTTCAACATTACCTCCATTTCACAATTTGTACTGTTTATTCAAATTTTTTGTCTATCATATAACAATATTATGGTACTGTTCAAAGAAATTTGTTAAGAATTATAACCATTCTTCATTGTTCCAGAACAATATTTAAAAAAACGGTCGCATCTGAGTAGCAATTTTTAAAATGTTGGTAACGTTAAGAGAAAAATATCAAAACAATTCACTGCACAGAATATTTTCCGGGTGCCAATTGTGACCTTTCAAGTAAAAATGAATCATTTCTTTTATCCATCGTATTACAGGTCTGTTCTTAGTTAATAACAAAAGTGCACATCTTCTAGCCAGGAATAATTGTCTTTTATTGTTAAAAAATGTATAATCTGTCGAAATAAAGGAAAATACGTTAATAATAAAGAAAAAGAAATATGTGATCTGCATTCTCTGTAGAATTTTATTGAATTAAATTTAGCTTTTTCAACCCATTTTGTTCTGTGACCAAGACATTATAAACGTTATTGCCGGGAAGGGTACCCTCTGAATAGGAACACAATTATGTACTATAGATATTGCACAGACAATTGATAATTTATGTTGTAGTACGGGATGCAATGCAACTGTATGTATACCCTAGAGATCCAAACGTCCTTGCACTGACAGAATGAAACATTTATGATATTAGAACTGTATGTACGACGTTCACGTACCTTGGCGTGAACATGCAGCCAGCACTGTCCACCACATACGAGGCGGGCTCACCGCTGCTGAAATTAACACACAGAGGCTATGTTCACTTTCACACTATATCGGCACCGACTGCCACCCCTGCACCACCTCAGTTTCACTATCTGTATGCTCTAGTTGCTTACCATAAATGACAAGTTTGTACGCACTATGTAGCTCTATCACACACATATACCTACATATGCACTACTAGAATAATAACTACATGTGGTAACAGGGTAGGGGCAATTTTGGACAACGGCCGAACCCACCACGCGTTCTTTTGTACCGATTTCACCAAAGTTATCACGTGATTTTAAAAGTTCCCAACATAGTTCCTAACGTTTCTATAAATTTTGATATTGACGCTTCGATTCCATACTGATCTACGACGTGTTTAGGCAGTGTACAGCGCCGCATCACATTCAGTCATTGTACAGTTCTCCGTCGGGTTTAGTGGCTGTATAGCTCCAGGTATTATACTTATACATAGGAAATACAGCGACCAAACGCGATGTGACGCTTTACAACGACCAAACGCGACATGGCACTGTACACCAATTTGTAAATATTTATTCACTTTCAGTTATTTTTATTCTTGAACGAATTGACCAATTCAGACGTTTTTATACTCGCCACGCGTTTTTAGAGTACTCTTATTGCTGCTTTATTTAAACAAGATTTATGAACAAACATTCAATAACATTATTGAAACTATAATGTTTATTATGATTTCTTGGCAACTAAATTTAATTTTTTAATTTAATTTATTCGTTTTATTTATTTACAGTTTTAATTTCAAATCGTATCCCCTACTGAATCTCGGGTTGTAAACTGCAGATTGCAATGTTTCAGGCATTAAAACCTTGTTCCACTTTTCCACCACTAAAATCCTTTTAACCATAAATAATAGAGAAAAGTTTGAAGTTACGGAAAGATTATACAGGTACAATTAATTTTCAAAAAAAGTTCTCAAAAGAGTGATCACTCAATTTGAACTTTTTCTACAAATTTATAAACTGCACAAATAATGATTTTTGTTACTTACTTTTGTACAATATTTGAAGACATGAGGATCACAACTGGATAAGGACCATAAATCAAATTTTAAAAAGTAACGAGAAAAAGTTTTCTACTATAGGTTTTCAAATATAAACTTTTGAAAAAATTATGGAAGCTTGTTTTCCCAAAGAACTTTAGATGGAAGATGTGAGAGAATTCGGAAAACATTTTTTTATGAGTGAAAAGAAGAAAAAACTAAATGGTCCTTATCCAGTTTTCCATCTGATAAATTTTGAAACTGCTTATTTTTTACAAAATCACTAAAATATTGCAAGGATTTTTCCGGGTCTGTTAAATATGTGTAGACCGTATTCATTACAAATTCAACAAAAAATTTTCCTCAAATTGGTCAGATACGATTCGTCTTATTCCCTTAAAAAAAACATTTTTGAGTGGCAAAAGATTCTTGAACTTGAGCTTGGACTGCCTGCCCGATTGAAAATGAATTTGGTTTGCAATATGTGTATTTTTTATGTGCCAAAATGTTGAAAAAATTTTGCGCTGGAATTGAAGAATTTATGAAAATATGGGAATGATAACTTGATAAGAACTAAAAATGAAATTAATTCTATACTACATGATGGAAAATTTATTTAAAATCATTAATTGCATGCCGACATGATTGAAAATGTTTCGGAAAGGTGAAAACTTTTTTTTTAATTCTCTATGTTTTTCTAAAAACCTCAATGGTCGTTCCAGTTGTCATTATCATGTTTTCAAAATTAATTTCTTCGAGTGAAAGGAGAAATGAGAAATTATTTTGGAAAGTTGTCATTCTCATGTCTTCATTTAAAGTTAATAGCGTGGAAAATGTAACATATTCTGTTGAAAAATTGTCGGTTTCAAAATTAGGATTTTTTCGAATTTATTGTTCTCCTTGTGAAACATTGAAAACTGCAGTCAAACAGAAAATCTCAGTCATAATCGTGCGCGTTGAAAGTAAGTGGACCAATTTCTGTTTCGTAACTATGTAGCAATTTGAAATTTAAACCAATGCATGACTGTTTCTCGAATGGCATAAAAGGTAGTTGAAAGAATATCAAATATCGAGTGGAATCCTGCATTTAACAAACTCTATAGAGCCGTGTTTTTATCGTATCGAGAGCGGTTGAAACACTTATTCGCGGGAAAAGGGCGTAAACATTTGAAGTTGGCAAAAACGCTAGTCGACGCAGGTATTATTAACTGTGTCGTCCCGGCGATTCCCCGATATCGGGTGAACTGGCGACATTTTCAAATTCTCGTAGAGCCAGTATAGTACAATCGTGGTAAACGAACGCCCGCTGAATCGGCAGTCGTCCAATCAACATTAAAACACCAAACAGCACGACATCAAACACTAGCAAAACACCGACTACGAGGACACATTTAGTTACACAGGCTACTGATGGAATTTCGTTTCGCACGAATTTAGCGTATTCCTCTCATTCTGTAGCCAGAGAATACACAATATCAAAACGTATCGGTTTTTTTACAGCGATGAACAATCGGGAAAAATTGGGCCCGAAAATTATTTCACTTCTACAGTTTAAATGAACGATCACCCGGTTTTTGATTTCATTGAAAGAGACACAATAAGTAAAGAAAAAATGATTTCAAATTATTTTAATGATTGTTTAGGAACGGATTCTCAGTTATCCGGCAGTTCTAATAATTATTTTTTTAAATTAAAATTTGCAAGATGCATTTTTGTGGAATTGAATACTTTTCAATTTGAAATATTGCATTAAAACATTAGTTTTCCAGTACAAAAAAACTCGTCTCACAAAAATTAATCATGGAACGATGTATGTTATGATTATTTCATTCAAAATTTGAAGAATCCTTCTATTTAGCTATGCATAGGAATTGATTATCTTTCGCGTAAGGCAAGAAGATAATCTACCTTCGTTACATTCTTTACATGGTTGCCTAGAAGGACGAACCAATTAGTTTGTGGAATTCGCGAAACCGACAAGAGATTATTGAATTACCCCTTCACGAATTTTTATTTTCTTTCCTCTCTACCTTTACGATTTAATAAGGGAAAAGTTATAAAGTCGTCGGACGTTCAAAAAAACTTTTTCCCTTGCATATTTTGCGATCCCTTCTGATCGGGAATTGGTTTCAGATTTTACTTTTCGAATAGCAGATATCAGAAGATGAATAAGGACAACATGAATTGAGAAATTTTTTAAGAGTATATATATTTTTTAATGTAAGAAAATTTTACATTGGTCGAAGGTGTTTATTTCAAGTGAATGTGAAAGAATTGCAAATGCAGCTGGATAGATTTTTTTAGCAGCAGTGCACCACTTGTCACGAGCCCATTATACGTAAATAATCTATAAAAGGCTGAGTGGAAGGCCTGACTCGTTCCTTGTCTACTTGAGCACGATTTCTCTGATCCTTTACTTTTCTCCCCTTGTTCCCTTCCCAGTAACCCCACCTCTAATCAAAGAACGAACCCTCGCCCCTCATCGAGCGCCGTCAACACCGGAGTATCACGCTACACCGACGCGTGTATTTGTTTGTCAAGTCCTTGTCTTCTCCCTTCAAAGCAAGTACTTCCGGTCTACCTAGGCACGTACAACATGAAGATAATGATGCATGCAAAAAATGTTGTTTAACTCGATTCTGCTTATTCTCATTTTCTTTATTTATTCACTCAAGTAGATACGCGCAGTTTTAGTTGGAGAGATTAGAAAAATATATACATAAACATCAAAACGTTAAAAGAAGCAGATCTACTTCTACACACTGTTACATAAAAAATGTTCACTTTTCAAAATTTATCTGCAAAGTACTTCAAAAAGCACAGCTATTAGGATTTTTGAAATTTTAGTATTTAAATATAATAATAATTGTAAACTTTAATTTTTAGAACGCATCTATTTTTGTGAAACTTAATGAAATCCGGTGTTAATTTTGGTACGTATTCTGGGATTTACTTCAAACGAACAAGCATTAGGATAAATATTTAAGATACTCAATATACTTTAAAAAAACACACGCGTGCAATTATTATTTTTTACCTCACGCAATTTTTTAATTGAAACATAAAATTAATATTAGAACAAAATTTTTTTTCAGAATATCTGTTATCTAAAATAATAGAAAAGAAAAGCAAGGACAATATATTATATACGACATTATAACCGATTTACGATGGAAAATGCTTAAAAACTCTATTATTGTTCAGATATTGTAAATATTCTGTGAAATCTGATATCTTATCAACAATAGCAATTTCAGACGGAAAGTATTAAAATATCATGAGAAAAAATTGCTCATGCTTGTAAATCCTCTTTTAAAACGCGAGCATCACCTAAAACATTGTTCAAAAATGTCTTATCATGTATGAAATCCAATGATTTTCAAATTGAAAGTACCAATTTTCGAAAAAAACATTAACATAACAAAACCTTGTTTCAAACCGTATAAATCTTTTCTAAAACCTAATGATTCATCACTGAAAATACCGCTTTCCTATGTAAAATTCCAATATAACCTAAAATTGTTAGAAAGATGCAAATCTTTTTTGAAGTGTTTGAAATATATGAGGCGAACGTGCCAGTAATCGTGATCATAGTCCCAGTAATCGTAATGCCAATTTTCTTACTTTTTATTTAATTTGAATGTAAGTAATTCCTATTCGCTATTATAAAATGCTAAAGATAAGTAGGTTTTATCATTAAATGTTACTTTTAACATATTTTTTTAACAATATATTCAAATTATAACCAAGTTTCACGATTACTAGGACCATCACGATTACTGGTACATTTACCTTATATTTTTGAAGGGGGTAGTCTGGTAACTAAATTTCAAAAACTAGATTTTTTTCTTCCATATTTCGAAAGTAAAATGTATTGAGAGTATATTGTAAAAATTTCAGACTGAGATATGCAAAATTCACGAAACTACCGTACATAGTCAAGAGCGCTTCGTAGTTGCGCAATGTGAGCCGCATAACAGCAGCAAGCGGTCGGAAGGCAACGTCTGACGATTCTAAAATACCCAGATCAAGTCGTAGGGCAAAAAAAGTTGCCGAAAATTATCCCTATGAGGAAACGGAAAGTTTGCTTGTATGCACGAGGCATCCCGATGAGTATAAGAGTTTTCTCAACGAAATCTGTTATTGAACCTAAACGCGTTTTTCTCAAAACAACGTTTTTTTCGGTCGGCCCGGGTAATTAAAAATATTCTATTGAACCGATCAAGCTGAAATTTTAACACGTTGTCCTGCACATCAGTGGCTATTGCGGGAGCTAGGATTTTTTTCCGTTGATTATTTTCTGATTTATAGCCCGATTTCCGAGGAAAAAAGTTGTATTTTTGTTAGAAGTCCGTCATTTTCTTATTTTTCACTCAAAATGAAAAATCCTAGTTCAGGCCAGAATGACAAGCCTACAGAACAATAATCAACTTGATTTTTTTGATTCAGATGTCCTGAAGTGGCGCAATGAGACGGGCCAACCATATAACTTTTTTTTAGGATGCTCACTTTGTCCGTAAAAAAAACCTAAAAAATTTGGTAAAAATATTTTTTTTACAGTTTCAGATATTAATAATAATTTATACAAAATTTGGAACGGTTCCATTTTATTTTATTTTTTTAATCGCGAAAACAGCTTTAAAAAAAGCTTCAGTAACCAGACTACCCCCTAAAACTAAACAAAACAAAACAAATTTCAAGCGAAAACCATGGAACTAATCCAAAATTGTTTACAAAAAATAATCTTGTTCAGATTATAATAATTTTAATTTTGAAATACCGATTGTCGCTGTAAAAGACAGGGTAACCTAACAGTATTCAAAACTAATGAATCTTCTTTAAAATCTAAGGATCTTTTAATAAAATGTAAATTTCTAATGAAAAATGATAATATAATCCAAAATTATTCATGATTGTCGATTTTTTTTATTTGAAACAAAAATCTCAGGTGGAAGACACAACAACATAACCAAAAATTGTTAAAAAATTGTAAATATTCTTTGGAATCTAATCATAGCCTTCTCATAGAGGGAGGTTTGTATTAACCTAAATTATTTAATTAATTTATTTGACATATTTAGATATAATTCGACCCCAAAAACCGTAAAATGCAATTTAAAAAAAAGTAGCTTTTGATGATCTCTCTAATTTTCTGAAAATAAGATTTGTGGTGAGACCGAAACATAAGCTTGAGTCCATTATTTGTTCTCTTATTAGAAAAAAACCTTTCTTTATGAGAAATCTAATTTATTTGATACCTATGAGAAAGCGAAGTGCTTATAACTTGCGACTTGCATACAAATATATAAATCTATAGTAAATACCCCCATAGTGATTCGCATCCGTATTTTTCATTAAAAATACCAATAATTTCCGACAAAAAACACTAGCATAACGCAACATTAAAGAAACATTTTATTCATAATTGTGAATCTTCGTTAATATATGTAACCTGCAATTTATCTAAAACATTGCAAATCTTGTTCGAACTATAATAATTTTTGTTTAAAGTACCAGTTTTTGATGTAAAACGCTAACGTAAACTAAAAGTGTTTGAAAAATATGTACCTTCAAAATCGAATGCTTTTTGCTGGAAAGTGTCAATTTCCAGTAAAACAGCGAACAAAGACAGAAAAACGTAGATTGTTGAAAAGTTTTTTATCCTGATGATTTTTGTTTAAAAATGCTCATTTCCAGTGAAAGAAGTGACAAAACATAAATTTTTTAAAAACATGAATTCTTCTTTGATACTTTGTGATTTTGTGTTCCCCTGTATGATATTTTCAATAATTGATTAAGTAATTTGAAAGTTTTTAATTAAAAACCTAAAAATATTTAAAAATTATTAATGTTTCTCAATTCGCATAATGTTTGTGATCAATTTTCCAAATTGGAAATTTATATTTTTAAAAACTTCAAGTAATGAAAAACCAATCAGGTTTTAAACAACATTGATTCCGAAATTTTCGAGATATATCGTTACACTACTTTTTGAGAGGATTATTAACTGTCTGCTTCCTCTTCCTCTTAAAAAAGTGTTTGAAAAATATATATCTAATTAATTAATTTTATCAATTTCATATTGAAAAAGTGATTAAATAAATCATTTTAGCGGCGACGTCCTAAAGAAAACCCGCAAATTTAAACTTTAAAACAATGCGATTTCAAATTAGAATGAAGAAAAATGAGCAACACAAATCGGAAAGCAGTCAAAATTGAGAAATCAACAATCACTCCAAAAAAGTGCAGATTTAACAACAATGCTACAGAAAGTAAGAGCTGGAATGGAAAGGAATTTGTTTAAAAAATCGTATGTTATTCAATCAAAAAGTGTTCAAAGTGGCAAGCTTCTGCTTGCCGAATGTGAGCAATTTTAGAATTTTCAATGCTAAAAGCAACAAAATTTTAATTTATTCAAACTTTCAACGTTTTCCAGTATTGAACATTCAATATAAAATGATTTCCTAGCTCCTAATTCTAAAAGCCTTTAATAATAAAAGCATCGAATTTTGTAATTTAGTAATATGGAAAAAAACTAAGAACTAAACTGGCAAAAATAATAATGATGTTTTGAATCATTAAATATTCCAATCTTAATCATTTTTGAATTGAAAAAATATGATTTTTCGAAATTTCTAATTATGAAAAGCATGAATGATGTTTTCTGATCTGACTGATTTTCAAGTAATTTAACCGAAAACAATGCAACCCCAAATTAGCATCTAAATCGATTATGGTACACTAACAAGTGTCATAAAAGGACTATTTTCTTAATTTTTCTCGGTATTCTCCAATGACAATTGAAAATGCGTAAAACTTACTTTATTTCTCGGAAAATAATCGTGAAGTGAATTCTTGAATCAAGGACCGCGACTGAGAATGGTGAATGATATTCATAGCTTACGTTTATTCTGAACTGTGCTGCTACAGGTGTGGGTATTTAGCTCGTGCAAAGGAACGACAACAAGGTTAGAATAATTAGTTTCGAACTTTCTCGTCAAACGTGCTTTTATTCAAAGTGCACAACGGCTTCCTGCTTCAGGTAAGAAACTATCTGCGAAACCTTGTTAGAGCGAATCGTTCTTAAGCTTACTAGAGAATTCATTACAAAGTGGTGTGCTCAAGGTACTGAATTTCCTTCACAAAAGTCATTTGACACACGCTTTAACGGGGAATGCTACTTTTGAAGTAATTAGAGGTATAAGTTCTCAGAACATAAAGCGTTCCAGTATCGCGAAGGGGCGGATAGAATGTATCGTGACAACAGTATCTACGTAAAATTAGGCCATACCTGTTTCCATAGAGTGATCTTGAAAAGTTATCCGAAAATAACTGGAAATCAATCAAGAAAATATTATGCTTTTCAGTTTGAAAAATTATGGTTTAATTTCTTTGTCAAGGGGACAATAAAAAGTTGTTGTGAACAAATCAATGTTTACCTTTTAGCTCAATTTTTTTACGGACTTAACTAAGAATGTCTTTTTGATAACTCCTTACTATGATTCTTTGCAAAATTACAAGAATTATTAATGATTTAAACAACTTTCATTGAAAAACTCAGAGTTTGGCTATTTTTCAACGAATATAGGCTAAATTTTTTACAGAATCAACTAAAAATCTCTTTACGATAACTTTTCGTTATGATACCTTCAAAATTGACAACAATTTTGAATTATTTGAACAACATTCCTGAAAAAATTTATTGTTTCTTTATTTTGCAACGAACACGCTGAATTTTCGTCTCCGGAATCGACTAGTAATGTCTTTCCGATGACTCTTTGTTATAATACTTTTGTTGTTTTAAAATATTGTTCTAATAATTCATAATTGCTGTGAATTCTAGAGGCAGTAGTCATTACCAAAATTGCGAAAAAGCTATACTTTAATGTATATTTTTTTAAAGAATGAAGAAAAAAATAATAATCTAATTATGACGTTATTGAAGTCTATATAACGTTATTACAATCCGTTCATTATGATTACTAAATTTGAACTTTATACTATAATTATGGATACATGGTTTTCATACAGGGTTGATTTGTTGAAAATCTTACGTGACAGTACTGATTCCCCCCCCCCCCCTCACGTAACAGATCGTAACGCCCTACCCCCAAACAAAACTCTTACGTGATTTATGGACGTCCCCTTAGGCTACTATTTTTCGACTAATAGAGTCAATCCGACTCTGGGCCAAGGGTCTTTTTCTGATGCCGATATCAACTCGCACATGGGATATCGACTTTTTTGAATAACAACTATTCCGATCATGAAAGTAAATCATGATAGGTTGCGTTTACATAATATAAGCTGTCAGAATAGAAAACTTGCTTAATCGAACGAACTTTGCTGTGTTTGATAGAATCTGAAATTGGAAATGGAAAGTACTAAAACGTCGACAGTCACAAAATAAATCACCAAGACCTCTCTAGATTCTGCTGTTTGAAAAATAAACGACAACGAGCACGAGGAATGAAGCACCCTCGTTAAATGCTTAGGAAGTCATTTTGACAAGACTTGGCTTCTGGGATCGCAACAAACGAGTGAAAAAGCAGAAGCCATAGAAGCCACCTGAAGGAAGATAGCGCCAAGGCTCAGAAGAGAAACTGTTGTGGCGATTGGGTGCACAGTGTACACTGTGCACTGTACCTAATACCGCCTCGCCCATATTCCGAAGAAACTGTATTAGGCGTATTTATATAGACGGTCTCATTGCGCGCGAACTTACTGTAAGTACCGGCAGTTCCTTAGCTTGACAGTTTCAGCTATTGGAATAGCAACAGCGACGCTATCACCACTACCACCACCAAACAGCAACCCCTGTATTCCAGAGTTGCCTTCTCTGGGCTTGGAAGCTTGGAACTGAAGCTGCTTATGGACCTGGTGCCGAGTCTCGTAAACTAGTACCTGTTTCTCTCGAGAAACCACCCCTAACCCCTAACACTTCACCACTAGCCAATTCCACAGTACTATTACCAACGCCACCTCCACCCACTTCTTTGCAAGCGAACTGTATGGTAACTGCTCCTTAACCAACCGCCTTAATCCGCTTTTCTCCTCGCATTGAAGACAATCGTCAGCCCTTTCTGATATCCACTCAAACCCCTCCTGCGCCCTAACCATACACGAGCCACGGATCCTTAGTTAAAACCGAGTCCGTCTTGTCTTGACTTCTTCCGCTCGGCTTCCTCCTCCCAGTCTGCCTTTGCTACCCTCGAATCGTTTATTTCGAGTTTCCTCTCACGGTAATTTCCCGGAAAGGCACCCACCGCGAATAGCATTCTGAGCTCGCTGAAGTGTTCACTACTTTGGCGGAGCCGAGTCCTCGAATGTGAGGTTACATGTGTGACGATCATGGGTTACATTATAAGATACACGCTGAGGGTTCTTGAATTGAATGTAGTTTTTAAGACACGGCACTGCAATTTTTTCTGTCGAATTCTTTATTGAACCTTTATATTTATTAAACTTTTAAAATTTTTGAAAGGTTCGAGATGAGCTCTTAAGAGCTTCAACCTTGAACAAATGACCATGAAGAACCCCGTGCAGAAATTTCCCCATCTTTCCCTATTTGAAGTTGGGTTCTGAAGGGGCCCCTATCAGAATATCTAGACTAGAAAAAACTGATGGGGGCCCTATCAGGTTCTAGTGAAGAATTCCATGCTTCGTATAGGTATGGCGAATCTATCTGTATCTAGTGGGGCCCCAACCAGAAAATTCCTAAAATCTTATTCTTATTACCTAAAGTATTAACTTGTAGGGTTCTGGCGTTCTTAGTAAGCAGAAATAGTGTTTCTTCGTGTGCATGTGAACGCTTTTTTCCATAAAACTTAATTTAGGGCATTATTGAAAATTTTGTTCGGAATCAGGCACGTATGTGTCAGTTAAAGTTGAAGAGGTTATGTCAAGTACAGCTGTTCAGTGCTTCGCTAGAGCTTTCAAGTTTTGTGTTTTCATTTCTTTATGTCATTTTTTTATTGTGTTTGACAATTATTCTTCTCCACGATGGAAGAGAAAAGGCGCCTGCAAGAGCAGAAACGATTTCGCAGTCAAAAGTTCCGCTTAATGCAAAAAGTCGAAGAAGAATGCGATGAGAGTGAGGTTATGATTTTCGGAGCTGCTCGCTCCGACGATCACGTAGAAGGTAACTAATGTAATAATAATTGAATATATTGTATTTGTACGAATAATTTAACAGTAAATATAATCTAATAATTACACAAACTAAAAATATTATTCTCTTACCTTATAATAAAAAAAATGTCAAATAAGTAAATTTATACAATTCGGGATACGTATAAAAATGAAAATGAATCAATTATAATCCAGCAATCGGCATATTTTAGTGTACTATTATTATTTCAGCTGCTAATTCCAACACACGTAAAGATTCAATGGGCCAAAATATCGATGAGAAAGTCTTCCTCATGGAATTCAAAAATATTCTTCTCAACGCCAAAGACTGAGAAGGAAGATGGAATCTCCTAGCTGCTAAATTAAATCAAACACAGGGGCCTTTTAGGGGCCTTGTAGGGGCCTTGTAGGGGCCCTTCTCTTAAATGGGGTTGTAGGCGGGCGACCCCCACTAGAACCCTACTAGAAAATCTAGTGGGGCCCCTATGGCCATAGAGTTACGTTATAGATGGGGGGCCGACTAGTTTTCCTCACTAGAGCCCGATTAGAGATAGGGAAAACTCGTCGGAGCCCCACTAGAGCCCTATCGAAATTTCTGCACGGGACTTCCATACACATTAATAACGCAACAATAAAAAATGTGTAGATCTTTTTTGGGTGCACAAATTTTGCCTAAACATCTTATTTCGAAGCTTGTGTCGTTTGTCCACAAAATTTTCCTTCCCTTGACTTTTTCTCCATATCATGCGCTGTTCGGCTTAAAATTTGCATTTTCCTTTGATATGTTGCATTGTGAAAAGCTATAATTCTGATCACTTTCTTTTTATCAGAAAAAGTCTTGAGGATAAATTGTTCGAATTTTCAAGTACTATAAATAACTGCACATAGAATTTTTAAATCTTGAGAAAATTGGTCTCAAATATTTCAAAAACGCTCGAACTCTGAATTGTTATCCAAAATAGTTGGCTAGCGAACTTGACCCTCAGTTTCTGCCACTAAAAGAGTTCATCAAAGGCGAATCTAATAGATTATTTTTTTAAAGTTATCGTGCCCACAGCCAGACAGATATGCAGACAGAAATAACTACATACACATAGGCACATTCGTAAAAACCTGTTGTTCGAGTTCAGAGGGTCTCAAAACGTGCACGTTTGACAAAAATTGGAGGAGGGGGGTCAAATTTTACACGAATCTAATACTTTCTCTGATGAGAATGTAAAATATAATAATCTAAAAATTCTTCAGTTTTCCATATTCAACAAGGCACTAAATAGAACAAATATATTCTAAAAGCAGTATATAATTTCCAGCTTATTGCAAACAATTACCGAAGAGATTGAATTATAGAAGCTAATAATGGAACTCGCAGTATCGATTGTCAGGTCTAGTTAAGGTTTGGTTGGAAGTCGATAATATTATCGTGTACAATAAGCTCGCCTCGAGTATTTGTGCTATTTCCTCTGGCTGCGAAAAGACTACAACTGTCATATTTTTAAGTTGAAAAGAGTGTGGAATGACGAGCGAAAGGGCTTGACACAGGCGGAAAAATTACATGTAGTCGGAAATAT
>CAKNXH010002186.1:0-85387 GCA_932178445.1 Andricus quercusramuli | reverse complement strand
TAAGACAGCAAGATCTTCGCAGTTAAAA
The DNA here is from genome assembly GCA_932178445.1 of Andricus quercusramuli. Lineage (NCBI taxonomy): Eukaryota > Metazoa > Arthropoda > Insecta > Hymenoptera > Cynipidae > Andricus > Andricus quercusramuli. The sequence goes on along the minus strand of CAKNXH010002186.1, from coordinate 85,359 downwards.
AGAAGACGATATTGAGGCTTATACCGTTTAGCCCTCTAGAAGCGAGATTCAAAAATCTAACGTCTTCTCGCAGTTGTGACAGGAGCAGGAAAATAGACGCCACGCCAAGCATGCGAAGTGCGTCAATTATAAGTTTTTATTAAGTGAAATTATATCTTATTTAACCTGCTATATTTATTAAACCTAATTTAACATATTCTCAACCATAGTCGAGGTTAGTACATCTCATCATATACTCTTGTTAATGTTATTCACCGCACAGTCATATAGTCGGGGTTCTCGTCTCGACACCTATAACCTATACAACTCTTTACATTATGATTGGATCGCAATTAGGTTATTTCACAGCAAATGAAACAAGAGTTTCGTATGTTTCAGTATTAAATGTAAATTTTTTTATAGTCTCATGATAAGAAACAAAATTATATACATATATTTATTATTGCTTTAGTCCTTCTATATTTTAGTATGCGATAACGCTTTCTTCAAGCCCACGTTTTGGCTTACGGCTAGTTTTAGACAGTATAGCAGTTACATTCAAGCCCACATTCTGGCTTGCGACTACTTTTCAGCCCATGCAACGTCTCAACTTTAGTTTCTCAATCGCTTTCATTTAAAGCCTTAATCCTATTCTAGTTTTTAGCAAATGCTGTCTTCTTTTTGTTACACCTTAAAACAAGCCCATATTTGGTATTGTATTAAGACTTTTTTTTTTCTGTGTACCCGTTCTCTATTTTAAAGTTTGGGACGATTGGGAGATCCCGAAAGATAAAATTTTCGACACTGTTAAATTGCCGATGAACAAATCATTCGAAATAGAAAATTTCCGAATTTATAACATTTTCGACAATTTAAAATTCCCGAATCAGAAAATTACCGAATTATAATATTCTGGACTACATTCACAATATTATCGAATGCAAAAATTCCCAATAAAAGACCATTCCTGAAATAAAATTGCCGAAATTATAAAATATCTGAAACTATCAAATTTTCGAGAACGAAACATTTTTTAATTATAAAATTCCCGAATGAAAATTTTTTTTAAAATTGTTTTAATAGTAGAAAAATATATGATAGATGAAAATACTTTTTTAATGAACAAATTTTTTACTTCATTATTTCTTCAATAATAAAAAGATTTTTCAACTGTTTAAATTCGGTACATTTATATTTCAGAAATTTTATAGTTTTTGATATTTTATTATTCGGGAATTTTGTAATTTGGTAATTTCAAGCCGTCGGCAAATTGATATTTTGGGAATCTCTAGAAATTATTTGAAATCGTATCAAATTTTTTTTAATCTTTCGAAATCCCACTCTCATACATTCATTGTAATCTTTTAATATGAAGATTCGAATGATGAACCGCTCGGTATTGAAGGATTAACGGAAATAAATATTTTTATTTTCATTTGATGAAATTAAGTTTTATTCTCTTACCAAAGTAGATAATTTGTAAAGCAGATCTTTATTTGAAACAACTATCAAATATTTCGCCACCAAGCCATTCAAAAGCCAATCAGGTTTTCAACAATAATGAGTACGACATTTTCGAGATATTTTGTTAGGTCGAATTTTCTTGATAGATTAGAAAATTAATTGCCTCTTCAATACAACTCTAACTAGTAACATCTGTGTTTAGACAACATGTTTTAATTCTAAGGTTCATAATTGATTAATTTCAAGCTTTGAAGATATGCAAGGTTGAAGGGAAATTTTTTTATATGGCACCTTTTAGATCGTTGAAGTCTCTCACAGGGCTAATAAAAGACCCTACTTGAAATTGTGTCCCAAGCGTGTAGGCAGGCGTGTAAGTTTGGTCGAATAAAACAAGGGAAATTGTAATGCTTAAGACGGGGAACGGCTTAGAATGCCAGGACCAAGCTCAAGTATGCACTAATGCACCTCGTAGCTCTCTGGAGTTTGCAGTTAAGCCGGCGAGCACGCTGACATCGAGAATGTGCTCTTATCCGAATCTATGCCAGCGTTTATACACCGTTCCCTTTTCGAGAATCTGAAAATTGCATTCCGACCCAGGAAGCAAGAGAGCTTTCTCCGTTCAAGTTGGTCGAGGAAATGAGCAAGGCGCTCCCAAATGGGTTAGGATCTTGAGATATTGTAACAAGATGCAAGTCTCCTTCGATGATATCCTTCCTTTGCTTCCTCTAGCGAAACTCAACTCTAATTTTCTGCATTTTACTTCCTATTCAATTACAAATATCAGGACGTCAGTGCAAAATTACAATTACAATTAAAGAAATGAGAATGACAACTCGGTAGAAATCAATTTTTCGACATTCTGTTGTTAATGGTTTCAAGTAACGTACGGCACTACTTGAGCGAGTTAAGCTTACCGCTTACGAAAAAATGAATCAAAATGATGATAATGACAATTGGATGAGGATTCAATTTTTCACACCTCAAAAACAGATTTTTTTGTATTTTCACCTTCTTGAACCATTGTAAATAATGTTCACATACTTCTATAATTTCAGCCGAATTTTCTATTATCTTGGCTATACATTTATTTTTGGCCTTTATCCAGTTGTCATTCTTATAATTTTATAAACTATGAGTATGGACTTTTTTGACATTTTCGCATTTTAGGCAATATATATTGCACATATTTAACACACTCAAAAAAGTATTCAATACATTTTTCTAATTTTCTGAAAAAATAGGTTACCCCGTTGAAAAATGGTAACGAAAAATTGCATTTATTTTATTAGTTGTACTAATATTTTATTGTTATAAATTATATGTAAAATTTTCATTGTAATCTTTTCCTTACTTTCTGCACGCCATTCTTCTCGAAGAATGAGTCATTATTTTTGCCATTTTATATTCGTCTTCAAATAATTCTGTCGGAAAAATTGTAGAGTACGAAAAGGTTGAAAAATTTGTCCAAGGTTGACATTTTTCCAGAGGAAATCCATTTAAGAAACGTTATGAGGCAAATGTATTACACGTAGTACTTGACCCGTGAACGTGAATTAAAAACAAAAAAAGTTGAGAGTACAGAGAAAGTGGAGCAAAATTCGAATAAGAGCAAGGATGAATAAGTTGGATGGAAGGCACGTGGAGGAAGGAAATAGAAGGGTCGGATTATTGTATGTACAAGAGATTTGCTGCCTCTGGCTCTCTTGGTTTGAGCCAAAGGGCGCCTGAGGTCGCTATGGAAACAGGCGAGCAGATACCAGAATCTACCCACCCTTCATTTTCCGCGAGGACCATCCCCGCATTTCACCTCTCAAATCTAGCGTCAAGTGATTCTACTCTTCATATTTGTCTACTTCTATTTTCTCTAGATACGAGTACATTACCCCCGATGTCAACCGCTACCTAATCTCTCACAAATGTTTTCACTTTAAACCTACAGCTTTCAAATTGAATTTTTAAAATTATTTTTCTCCAAAAAACTCAGAAATTCTCGAAAATAAAAGTTTTGAAATTATTTTTATTGATAGCTCACTCTACTCAAGAGTTGGTTCAGCTTCTTTGCATTCCTGAATGAAGATGCTTTGAAAGTAAATACTTTTTAAACTGAGGCGGATTTATATCAGAACATTTGCAACGAGGACCATCCCCATATCACCTCTTAAGTCTAGCGACAAGTGATTATCTGCTCTTCATACCTGTCTACTTACATTTTCACTAGATGCATTAACCCCACTGCTGAACGTCTACCTTCTTTTTTCAAAAATGGTGTCACATTCAATCTACAGCTCTTCCATTTAATTATTTAAAATTATTTTTCTCCAAAAAAACTGATTCATTTCTTCAAATAAATGTTTTTAAATCATTTTTATAGATAGCTCATTCTGTTAACAAATTTGTTCAGATTGTTTCCATTGTTAAGTAAAGATTATTTGAAATTGAATATTTTAAAATTCAGAAAATTCAAATCAAAACATTTTCACGCTGACGCTGCGATAATAATGCTCATAAATTTGAATACTCAGAGATTCAGAAGAATGGATTTTGAATGACGATTTAGAAATATCTAACATGGTCGGAAATTGTGAATGAAACCCTAAATCGAAAAGATATAAAAAGTAACGAAAACACAAAAGCTTGCATGAGGAAAGGTATGGACATAAAGGAAGCTGAAGTTGTATATGTCAGGACAAAAGTGTGGCGACAAATAGTTTATAAGAAATGCATGATGAAGCGTGTCAGTAGAGTGAGGGACGCCTAAAACGAAACCTTTTGAATAATAATGTGCCCGCGTGGAGAGCCTTACATGGTCACTATGTAAAGCTCTTCACCTGGGGTGATTGCTAGAGAGATGAATTAGTGACGTCGGTCGGAGAAGTGTTGCAGAACGAATGTGTTATTTAAATAAATAACACGGGAATTCATGATTATCCTAAAAATCTATACCCTCCTCCCTCCCCCTTATACCGTCTTGTACACTTCCTTTTATCACTTCTCTCATAAGAACTCCTTGGTCCCCAACAGTATAACGAGAATAGAACCGAGGGGGTCACGCTTACCACCAAACAAATTTGGCTCAATGTTATAATAAAAATAACTAATATAGCAAGACTTTCTATTGAAAATTGATACTCAAACATCAAATTCCTTTAGTAATACAATTGCATTTCAATTATTCCTGAGTAAATTTCAATCAGTTATAAAAACAGTTATAAAAAATCACTCTGAGAACTGCGGAGATTTCTGAAGAAACTAATTTTCTTTCAATCCCTGTACAGTTCCTCACTTCCGAGTCGGATAGATTTTATCCGAGGGTACCCGAGTCGAAATATAGACCCTACTTTGACGCTCTTCACGCTGTCATTTGTAGGGGCTAAGGTTTTAAAGTAGAAGCTATTCCAATGCGATTTTTGCCCCTACTTTGGCGCTCTAATGGGCACAAATTTCCAAATCTTCCACTTGGAGCGTCAAAATAGGGGCTCAGTTTTTGCTTCTACTTTAATGCTCCACATTCTACCTTCCCGGACAAAATAAAATTATTTACGAAAGATTAACAAGAGTAGAGTATGACGAAAACATAGCGACATTTGCGCAATATTTTAAGTTATTTTGCATAATCATTCAACAACAATTTCTTATTGAGCATTGAAAACAACGTGCATCTAATATTGAATAAATGAATATACAACATAATTTTGGTTTTTTCATTCGTCAACAGATCCTAAGTTTTATGGAACTTAAAATGAAAACTACTATTTGTTGTTAAATGAAGATGCAAAATGTTATGAAATATGTACACAATGTCACAGTGTCCTCGACTCACTCAACTTTTGTTAATCTTCCGTCAATTAATATGTTTTCCGTGCACTTTTATATTCCTTTCGCTGATGAGTCATAAATCCTTTTTTCCTTATAATTTTTGTATTAGAATCTTTTAAAATAGAACGAAGTAATTATTGATATCACAAACTGAACAATTATGAACCTGTAACAGTGTGTTTCAAAAACGAACGAAGTTCTATAATGAAGTAAAACATATTAGGATATAAATATCGAAGTACACATATTATAGAACAGCATAAGTTGTATTATCCTGCTCGTTTTCCTTGTTTCGCGATTCCACTTGTACTAATGTTGGTTTTTCGCCTTCGGAACCCATATAAATATGAACTTATTAATTATTTTTATTGTTCAATCACATTTACGTAGAAGACGTTTATACATTTTAATATTCTTTCAAAATAATAAATTTGTAATAATCTTAAGAAGATAATTATTAGTACTACAATAGTACTAAGTGACGATATTAAGTTGGGTTGAGGCCCCATTAACTAAAAATGTTACTGTGTTGTATTCTTAATAAAAAATATAGAATAAAAATAAAATCTGGATTTATATCACAATTATGTTAATTTTTGGCCATGACCTCTATAACTTTTGACCTAATGAAGATACTCATTATTTTCTTTCATATTCGAAAAGCGTTTATCGTCTTCTTTCAAAATGCGATAGAGAATTGAAGAAAGGTTCAAAATTAACAACATGGCAGCGGTTTTTATCAAACAATTAAAAATCGATTTTCTCAAAAAACGCACATTCAAATATATGCCAATTTTTTTTTTAAGCTCGTGCTTTGGTAATAGTTTAGCTCGCAAGGTGCTTATAAAATGCCTTTCATCTATTAGCAGAAAATTTGAAAAACATTCAGAAGAATAAAAAGTGTGGGGCTTTCAAGAAAATCTTTTTCATTCGTTTCTTCGAATTTTGAAAACATGAAAAAATACATTTTCTGGAAAACCACACTTTTTCTATTTTTCCAACAAATTTTGAAAAGTTTCTAATCATAGAAGAAAGGTATCTTATAAGCATCATGCCAGCAGACTTTCAAGGAATCTTCAATATCAAAGTAAAAGTTTAAAAAATGGCAAAAAATTGAAAGTGGGTTTTTTGAGAAAATCGATCTTTCATTTTTGAAGAAAAAACCCTTTTGTTAATTTTAAACCTTTTTTCAATTTTCTGTCGCGCTTCGGCAGAAGACGATGAACACTCAATTAGGTCTACAGTTATAGAGGTTTGAAGAAAAAGATTGAGTTTTTGCTCAAAATTCAAATACGCCCAACTTTTTGGGATTGTTTTTTTTGTATCGCCTAATATCCTCCGAAGAACAACATATTTCCTCCCGAGAGATTCTGCGATTCCAAATGCAGAACCCTGCCTGATTTAAAATAGATTCGGTCGCCTGAAGAATAAAGTTAAATAGTTTAAGAATCGAATAAGAAAAAATAAATGACATAATAGGGTACAATTTTGAAAATAAATACCATTAAAGAAAATTTAAATGGTGGGATATTTGAAAAAAAATTATTAAAATAAGTTGTAAAAATTTAAATATTGTCAATATTATTTATTGTGGTATTGGAATGAAAACATTATGAATTATTTTTAACAAATTCTGTAAATAAGTAATGGAAGTTAATAGAAATAAAATTATCTTCTGAGGGTTTTGCAAAAAAAATAAGTAACTAATTATGAAATAATATGTATACAAAGTATTTTTTGGTTGAATTGAATGCAAGTAAGTTAGATTTCGAGTCATTATTATGAAAAAATGTAATTATATAGTACAATGTAAAGTAAAGTGATCTATTTACCGCCAATAGCTAGCACTTTTGCTTCCAACTGAATTGTTTTTTTTCTTCCATATCATTTGACTTTAAAAGAGCTACTCAGCCTACTTCTCTACTTTCCTTCGGAATCAATGATAAGTGAATGACATCTTGTTTTTTATCATCTATCCACCAGACCAGCGCAAACTTCTTTTCTCTTGAAGCCATTTCAGATATTATTATTTTAATATTAATCGCGAAAACAAAGATATTTTCTTTGACTATAACCAATAAAATTGACATTTCCACAAACTGCGGTGTTCGAGCTGGGAGGAAACAACAAAGTATTTGTTACGCGAGCGCAAGCGTCAAGGCAGCGACGCCATATTTGAGAGTGAAAATTAAAAATTTCAGTTACTGTATGCGAACTGCAAAGAGAGCGAGTTCAATAAATCAAAGTTAATAATACGTCAAAGCTGTTAGATTCCAGGTATAATTATATCGGAGAAATGTTCATTTCCTTATTTCTAACCGTGTGTGTACTTTCGGGACCATTGTCGTTAAGGGGTTAGCCCTACTTGCAACGCAATAAAAAAGTGAATTTTATCGATTTTTTTTTTGAAAAAATACTTTTTGGTAAAAGTTTGTATATTTAAAAGGGTATCATATAAACCTAATTTAGACTAATTTTCATTCAAGAATACACATTATTTCATAAGTTACTACTGATACACCGCAGTATGATTTTTTAAATGTGTATTGCGGTGAGCAACACTGCTCAGGACTTTTTGACAAAATGGCGGCCAGTCAAAGTTGAGAAATCGATTTTTGTCGAAAAAAAAAACACATTCGTTTTTAAAATAAAAAAAAAAAGTTTTCAATGAAAAAAAATTCCTTCGATTAAGGACTGCTTTTTGATATCGCAAAAAAGGTTGCCAAGTTTGGAAATGATCGCTTAAGGGCATGCTCTCCGGTGATCACGTGACCAAAACAGTCCTTTTGGTTATGAAACTTTTTTTGGTGTTCACCATGTCCAAACGCAATGATGTATTGCTCTCAAAATTTGGAATAAAGATAATGAGTCAATAAATTGCGTTTGTATATTTAGTTTGAGTAATAATTTTGAAAAAAAATTTCCACGTAAAAAATAAATGTGGAAAATTTCATAACCGAGCTTGGTTATGTGATCTCTACTTTACCGATGTTGAAATGTTCCAAAAATAATGACAGGTTACGTGTGTGCAGATACTTATTTTTTTTATTTGCAATGAATGTGCAAGTGTTATTGTTTATATTATTTTTTTGAATGTTCAGACGACTTAATCCAAAATTTGTGTCAGTTATCAACATACGTGAATCAGAAAATCTGAAATGCATCAAACCAAAAATTACTTGCACGTGCTGCAACTCGAATGGTATTCTATCAATTTATAAATGAAATTTCCTTGAAATTATAAACATATTTATGTGTACAAACGTTCTCTAGTGCTTTTTATTAAATCTTTCAAATTCTAAACACGATATTGCACATTCGTTGCAACGTTATCGTGCACATTCGTTGCAAATCAAAAAATATGTATCTGCACACACCTAACCTGTCATTATTATTGGAGCATTTCAACGTCGGTAAAGTAGAGATCACATAACCAAACTCGGTTATGAAATTTTCCACATTTATTTTTTACATGGAAAGTTTTTTTCAAAATTATTACTGAAACTAAATATACAAACGCAATTTATTGTCTCATTTTCTATTTTCCAAATTTTGAGAGCAATACATCATTGCGTTTGGACATGGTGAACACCAAAAAAAGTTTCATAACCAAGGACTGTTTTGGTCACGTGATCACCGGAGAGCATGCCCTTAAGCGGTTTCATAGAAATCTTGCTCACCGACTTTGAAAACGTCGTTTCGAGAAAAACGCATTTAAAGTTCTGAAACTGCCTAGACCTAGACGGACCCGCCTACGCTTCCGACTGAATAACTTCTACAATTTCATTCAGATTTCATTAAGACTTTCAGAAAATATTTTTCAAATGATTTACTTTCAGAAAATGTCAAAACCCAAAAATCGAATTTTTCAAAATTTGCAAGTAGGGTTAACCCCTTAAAAACCGCCCAATCAGACAAACGGAACCTGGTGCCGACTGTAGCAAAAGAAAATATATATGAAGATAATATCAAAGATAACACTATACAGTTACAGGTACGTGGTAGTCGCCAGCCTATCTATTTCATAAAATAAGTTACTCTACAGAGTAAAAAATATATAAGAGCAATTCCATGTCAAATCATCTGAAGAATTTTAGCCATTGTTAATAGTTTTGATGAAAATTCTAATATCCTTCCTCTTAGATGTTGCAAGGAAAAAACCCAAAATAATTGTTGAAAAAAATCCAAAAACTTAGGAAATATTCAAAGTTAAAATGGTTGGTCTTTTCTTCTTTAACTTTCATAACTTTGGTGATTTTAATTATATTAAGGTATATTTTTTCAATTATTCGTAATAGGACGCAGTTTTAGAAATATATTTTTTTTAAACTGCGTCCTATTACGAATAATTAAAAAAAATGACCTTAATATCACTAAAATCACGAAAGTTTTGAAAATTTTAGAAAAGAGGACCAAAATTTTCAATTTTGAATATCCCTCAAGTTTTTGGATTGAGAAAAAAATTATTCTAGCGTTTTTCTATCAACACCTTGAAGAACGTATACAAGAATTTTCATCTGAATTACTAACAATAGCTGAAATCCTTGAGATGATTTGACATGGAATTGCTTATGATTACGATATTTTTTAAGAAATGTGAAGAGATCGACTTTTGAGGTTAGAACTTTCATTCAAGACCCTCCATTCAACTTAACAAATTTTAAAATTACAATTCACAACAAAGATAAATATTATGAAAAAGAAAAGATAAAACATTAGTGTTGAGCCAATTTTCCTCTGGAATAGATGTCTTGATATCATATCAAACTTTGTGTTTGATTTTTGTTAACAAAAAATTTTATAAAATGTTATACAGAGATTCAGTAGTGTTTATCGAGAAGTTAAAAAAATATTTTTGAAATTTAGAGATTGAGAAGTGTCTAAGGAGGAGTAAAAATATACAAAAAGTTACAGAGCGTTGAAAAAAAGAACTTAAAAATTCTGTGAAGATTATAGAGCTTCAAAGGAGACGTTAATAAAACTCAAGAACGTAAAGACAAGCGCTGCAATGTAGGGGCTAAGATTTATGTAGAAGCAAAATAGAATGAAAATATCTTCAAGAGCGGCTAAGTAGGAGCTAGTAGAATAAGCAGCTTCAAAGTAGAAGCAATACTTCCACTTAGAGCATCAAAGTAGGGCCTATATTTCGACTCGGGAGATTCGAGATTGCCCGCTTCCTAGGATTGGAGGGTGTCGCTTGGCAATTAAATTCCAAAGTTTCCGGGGACTACTGGCTTCTGAGCTCTCAAGCCGCGATAAATAAAATGTAAATCATTTCAGCAGTAAATAAATTTTCATTCCCGCTGAGCAGCTTGGCGAAACTAAGCGGATGGGAGAAGCAGAGTGAAGCAGAAAGAGAGAAAGTGAGAGATAGTGATCGCAAACAGTGGGTGGGAGGGAATGAAAGAGGAGCGAGAAACTGACCTAGGAAGGGAGAAAGAGAGAAAGGTTGACTGACGGAAGAGAGAAGAAAGGGAGGCGAGGCACGTCGTTATAAATGCGTTCCGTGCACGCGATCCGACCAAATGGTTTTAAACTACAAAAGCTGCCGGTGAACTGCTTGTAAGATCGTGTACCGTGGAAGAAGGAACACACACGTGCTAGTCGCAGTCACGTCACGTTATCGTCACGTGCTCCACTAGTTTGAAAAATGAATCAGAAATCTTATAAGTTAAATGTTTAGAGTACAGTTATTCGATTCATTTGAAAGAATGTTTGTATTACTTTTTAAATATGAAAATGAGAACATTTTTATCTTACAGATATTCTGTACTCCACAAACCTTCAGAGAAAAATTTAAGAAAAAATGTTAGGGAAACCTCGGCAATTTTTCTATATTCTTTTACCGACGTTCTGGTGGTTAGAATCCCACCTTAAGCTGTAGATACCCCTATCATGCACTTGGCTACAACCCAGACTGTGGATGATGAGTAAAAAATCAGGCTTTTTCCAATATGTCAAATTAGGCATACTGCTTTTATCAAATCAACAACAAAAATGCGTTCGTGACTGATGACAAATGCCGAAACAGCCCTGTGCACACTAACTCTAACAAAAATACCTTCGTAATATTGGGCTGTAATCACCCTCTACCTGAGAAAAAAATGAGCTTTCTGCTTTTTTTATACTCAAATCCAGATGCGATTGATGCCACCTTCAACGTTCTCGGCCCCTGCATCAGGTCAACAGCGATGATACATGAACTTCAAACTGCACTATGCTCCCAATTCTGTGCCCACTAAAAAACCATCGCAGAGATTTAAGACATCGTATTAATTAAATTCGCCTTGCATTGGTTCGTGGCTAATGACAAAAAAATAGGAAAACATCCGGAGAGAAAGATCAAACCAAAAAAGCAAACGAACCTCAATACTTATTCATTTTAAATACTTAGCTTTAAGTCTGTTTCACGTTGAAGTTTGTTTTTAATAAAAAATAAATAATTAGATTTTAAAAGTTTTTATTTCAAAGCATCAGAAATTGAAATATTTTAATGAGTAACTGAGGCAAACTAAAAGAATTAAAAACAGAGTTCTTTACATTTATTATTTTTTTTCATTTTTGGAGCATTCGTATTTTACTGTTCATTATATAGTTTTTCAAATTTGAATCTGATAATATTAAAACACTCAAATTTAAAAGCATCGCAATTTGAACAATTGGAACTTAAGATAGATGTCGTGCCAAAAATCAGGTATCTGGGAAAACGAAGTTTTATGTGTTTTCAAGAATTGAAATGCTATGATCAGTCGTTTTTATAAATGAGGAAACATGATATTTAATGTAAAAAGTTCCAAAATTACGGAAAATCGTTATTTTGAAAATATTGTTTATACATGAGATTAAAAATTGGCATTGAATCAAGAAAGTATTTGTACAAATTCCGACGATACGATCTTTTTATGATCCATGAATGTTTGTTTTATCATAAGTACTTCAATGACAAAAATCAAATTTTTTAAACTGAATAAATTTTTGTGAGACAAAAGATATACTTCAATGACAAAAATCAAGTTTTTTAAACTGAATAAATTTTTGTGAGACAACAGATATTTCCTTGGATCAAGGAAATACTGTATCGTCCGTATTCTTAGCGATAATTTTACGATTCAATAATACTTCTTTTTCCGTGTAATCGAATGTTTTCTTAGAGTCGCTTCTTGCCAATTAAAAAATATATGGTTGTATTTTAATAAAGCGTGACTTTTCTTCGAAAAAAACATTCTACGGCTCTATTATTTCTAATGTTTTAAGTGAGTAAATAATCTTCCAATATATTTATTGGCTTAAAAAGAGGTTTAAACGGTTTGTGCCATAGAGATATTTACTTTCAGAATTAGAAACAGTACAGTTGTAGAAAATTATTTGCCAGAAAAAAGCTATCATTTATTGTAATCAATTCATTTTGGTCATTCGGTACATTTTCGATTAAAATCCAAGTGAGTAAGAAGCGATAGTAAAAGAATATTCAATTGCAAACAAATTTAGTAGAAAAAATTTTTTTTGCACGTTTTAACATTTTTCTTTCCAAATGAATGTTTTTCATTTGACATGACATCATGAGCAATATTATTTTTATTCCTAAAATCATAGATACAACAACTTTTTTTTCTTCAGCCATAGAGATATTTACTTTCAAAATTAGAAACAGTACATTTGTAGAAAATTGTTTTCCAGGAAAAAGCTATAATTTATCGTAATCAATTCATTTTGGTCATTCAGTACATTTTTGATTAAAATCCAAGTTGGTAAGAAGCGGTAATAAAAGAAGATTCAACTGCAAACAATGTTAGTAGAAAAAACGGTTTTTGCACGTTTTAACATTTTTCTTTCCAAATAAATGTATTTCATTTGACATGACATCATGAGCAATATTATTTTTATTCCTAAAATCATAGATGCAACAACTATCTTAAGTTTCCGAAAACCGAAGTCTACGATAATATAATCCAGTAATTTTGTTACTTTAAATATAAGCTTGCAAAAAGAAGTTCTTTCTGTGTTCACAGAAAAAATTGAGTTCAATTCAACTCTAAACAGATTTAATTAGACAAGCGACAAATCTTAATTGTATATCTTTGTGGACTCCTATAAGGATCATTATTCCAAATTATTATTTTCAAGTCGTATTATTTCTGTTCTTATAAGCTTCAAAATAAACCAAAGTTAACCGAATCCACTGAAAGTGAATTTCCCCAGCAGCATTTCCAATTTAGAATTTTTTAAACTTCAATCTTTCTTATTGAAATGTATGTGATATTTCAATTGCAAGTATAAATTAAAATGTCCCCCCCCCTTAAATTTCTAAACTTCAAATCATACGCCACTGTGAGTCATTATTCGTCGTTCGTTCCTTCCTCACAAAGACTACTCTGCCGGCTTTCAGCCCCATTGTGCCTATAATGCCCACTTTAAGCGGTACATAAGTGCCACAATACTCAACTCACGTAGACGCGTATGTCGTGCTCCACTTGGTAACTGTGAACTTTCCCCTTTGACGTTTAATTTACTGTAAAAAGAACCTCATTACCGACTCTCCATTGTAATATGGTTGTGTCTCCCTTCTTACTATAATCGTTTTCATCAAAACTTAGATCTGGACAATAAAAGTCTATTTCGAAAATGGTATCATCGACTTTTTTACTTTCACTCTCAACCCCAGAAGAGTCGCATATGACATCCGTGTTGGATAGTATTCAGGAAACCAGGAAATGTCAGTGCATTTTTTAGGTCACCGAAAAGTTCGCTAAATGTCAGCGAATTTTTTTACATGAGTGTGAAAACTTCTCTACAGTTTTGTTCCACAAAATGAAATTATTAGTTCTTAAAATGTATATACTATTTAAAACTTAACTCATTTTAGGAGAAGCTCTTTCAGCAATTTTTGTTAAGAATTTATAAAAAGGTTGGTTCCATGTGTTCGAAATCGTTGGCGACTCGAAGTAGAGAGAAAATTAAGCTGAGGAAGCACACTGAAGTCCCTCGACCATGAAAAGCTTAGCGTGTCGTGTAGGGTGTAAAGGGAGTTCGAGGCTTGGATACCATAAACTTATATTAAACAATAAAATGCAAATATAACGGTTTATACCGAAAGCTCTACGCGGTACAAGTCGAGTAGAGCCAGTCTCACGATCCCTTTGCGTTCTATTCCTCCACCAGGAAGCAGAGAACTGAGTTTTCCGTGCGTTACTAGCAACGGGATTGTAATTAAAAAAGAACTTGAAGTGCCCGATAAGACTGGAGAAGGGGTTTATGGCCTTTACCAAGCCAATCTCTGTTATTGCTCAGCCAGACGTAACGACAGCCTGACCACTCACGTCTCTAGCCACTTGCCGCACGGTTGATTAATCGTTGACCGTTACCACTTGCTTTCAAAATCTCCTTCAATTGACTCTAACTGGATATAATAAAAAGATCGAAGAATTATAAGCAGATGAGTTATTATTCATTTTTCGACGGTCATATTAGTTTTTAAATAGTTTATACAGGGCGTATTTATACAGGGTGGAGAAATTCAATCCTCTTTCTTTCAATGGGACTTTAAGTAGCACCACACCTTCTTACAGGTGCCTCGATCGAGCTGCAGCGGCAGCTCGATCGCATCTATGCCTAATATCTTTGGTTTCCGTACCTTTTCTACTGACAGTTAAATTTTAGAAAAAATTAGTTAATTTGAACTGTACCGTGAAGCAAAATTGTAGCCATTATCTTAATAAAAATTAGTTTCATTTCACTTTTTTCTAGTCAAACTTTACTAATTCAGATTTAGAAAGCAGTTAAAACTAATTACACTGTAAAAAATGCCTGCTTGAAACTTCCAATACATTACATTGTAGTTTTTAAATGTTAGTCTTGTAATGTTGCCTTTCATGCATTGCAATTTCATCTCAAATATATTGCAATTTTACAATACCGCATAGAGTCGCCGTATTGTAATGTTTGTAATTTTACAGTACAAGTACTGTACGCTTGTATTGTAAAAGTATTGTATAATCCCAAATATTTCTAACAGTGTATATTTTAGTATAGGACCGTCAAATTTTCATTTCTATTTTCAAAGCACATGAATCTTTAAATATCATGTTTCGGACCATGAATATGAAAGTTGACATTGCGATGGCTTCAAAGTCAAGAAAATGGAAAAAGCAGAGGTACTCCAGTTGACTTTCGTCTAAATCAGAAGCGCAGAGTAAACGTGAGTTGCGTGTACTTGGAAATTGGTGGATCATGGAGGACGGAAGGATTTCTATTTTGAGTAGGAACGTTGAGCAGCGGACGAACTGGAGGCTTTGCGAACCACTTCACAAGGCGCAAGGATAAATGGATGGTGCGAAAACGAAGTTTCAGCAAAAAGAGGGTTCTCTCTTCAGGGAAGACCAAACTCGCGGAGAACCTTGTCTTTTTCAAGCTTTTTCTTGCATGCGAAAGCAATCTGCTGAGCAGAAAAACCTGCTAAGTCATTTCTAGATGTATTGATCTACAGGAAACAAACCATTGCTATTAAAGCATGAATTTTCCGTTTTAGCTTTCTCATAATAATCATTAATGACTCATAAATTCCTAAGATTAAGTGACACTCTTCAAAGTGTAATTTATGCTTTTTCAGTTACTACACCGAGCCCTATCCTGATATTATTGAAAGAAAATCGTTGCGTAATAATTACGTCAGTTAATTTCCAAATGATTATCAAATAAATATCACAATAAGCCACGTTATTTAATAATACTTAACAATTAAATACTAATTTCAGCGATCAACTTGGCAATTAAACAATGCACGCGTAATTCAAACAGCAGGAAATGTTGATAATACCAATTTTCAAAGTAAAATCAAATCACTCATCGCGAAATATGTGGGGTGGTAATTAAACGACCAGTCTGGATCTGCAGACTAATTTAATTCCCGGACTTCGCACAAAGGTAATCAATGCCCTATTAACATCGATCAACCCAAGTATAAATTATACGACCAGAGACCGACTGATACCAAATCCCCTTTCCGATTAACACATATAATGATCTCTTTAAATTGAGTTAAACAGAAGTTAACGACACTCATAAGAAAAAGTCTTTGACAATGGGATTTGAAACACTTTATATGTTACATAAAAATGTTGAATAATATCTTTACTTTGGAAAATATAGTCAAGCCTCTGTTAAAGTCTGAAACCTACTTCGGCATTATATGTCGGAGAGAGATAACGAAAGGATATTCAATATTCAGTTCCTAGATATCGCGAAATACTAAGAAATTGAAAATGGTAATTTTTAGTGTTTGTTTTTATATTTAAGGAGGTGAAATCTGATGAAAAATTCAAATCGGGATTAGTCCAGACTTGTTAAGTCCGTCCTCTCCATTTAGGTTCTTCACGAAAGGAAGAACGCTTATAGCCAGCAAGAGGCTGGAAAACCTCTTGTTACTGCCAACGAGAATTGCCCGTAGCAAGAATGTAAATGGCCGTCTTATCGTGTTTCGGTCTTACGGAAGAGTGCCTTCACCGCCTTGAACGTAGACGTGAGTCTTGCAGAAAGCTCATTGGTGCTTCGCGATCGAATTGCCGTCTGGCTCAACGACTTGGAAGGCAAGGATTGCCTAACTCTTTTCTTCCTAATATCAAGAAAATGAAAAACAAAAATTTAGTTACCTTCTAACGACCTTCCCTCAAAAATTCTCGATGTGAAACTAGTTCTCCTTGGGGTGCTTTTTGTCTCTTTCAAGGTTTCTTAAAATTCAAAATCCAATCCACGGTATTATCATATCAACAATTCACTGAAATAAACATTTTTTACGTATCTCACAATTTAATACTGATTTTTGTAAAACTACATGGATGTATTCGTATTCAAGAAATGCTAAATCCCAGATATACAAGAAATTGAATTTCGAATAAGGGTTCTACGAGAAAGATAAAATTATTCCTACGGTCAAACCTCCAATCGCATTACGTACTGTGTTTCAAGAGAAAGCAACAGGTACAGGGTGCCGAGCGTACAAAACTACGGAATTGATATTCCTAAGTTTCGGCATACGAAAGCAATTTTCTGTCGATATAAATAAATGAACGAGACGGAAGGTCGAATGCAAATTACTCTTATAAATGTATGAAAATGGAAGCAGATCAACATCTATGGTATGTCGGTGGAAATAACAATCCCAAATCGTTATAAGGATTCCCGAAATACTTCTTGCATCTAGAATGATGAGCAATAATAATAATCCGAAAATATGTGCAAGAAGTAATACTTCCTCTGAATTTCTTTCTTTGAGAAAGTTCAGAGATAAATAAAATACTTTCGATCTTTTTGATTATGAATTTTGTAATTATTAAGGTGTATTAGACATAAGGCACTAAATCTTCTCCTGAGTCTATTCCTTGGCGTTGATACATTCGTTCTCTCAGGAGAATCCCATCGTCAGCGCTATAACCGTCATTCCGAACGCTGCCACGACATTGGCAGTGATAACTTTCTAATTAGGAGCCTGTCTGCTGTTAATTATTCTCGCGTGATTAATGGTGACAGATATACACCACCTGGCTCCCCAGGACGTCTAGGCGAGCCAGCAGAAAGGTCTGTCGTCCGTTTTGGTCTCGGCACGGAACCATGTATGGGGAAGGGTGCTGGCACTAATCAACGGGTCGTACCACCAGAAACCAGGGTCTCGACAAATGAAAAGCCAAGAAAGAAAGCCCAGGAAACGATTGACAATGTGCGTGGTCCTTGATTAAATTTCTCCTTGCCAAGTGCGTGCTTACGAGAAGTGTTTTTCTGAACACGAGAAATGACCGTCTTGATTTGCACGGATTGGGGACAGACATTCATTAGAGTTTTTTTTGCAGCGGAAGCTCGTTTCTTAGATTGAACGGCAAATGGCAATCAATCCAAAAAATAGGTAGAAAAGTATTGTAGTGATTGATTTGCTTCTTATGTTGATTCATTGTATTACCAATTTTTCGAACTATAAAATTAATGTTCTTTCACGGGGCACTTGATTTCAAGAAAGAATTATATCCTTTAATTTTGATTAGCGAGTTTTAATTCACGGATCATCAAGGATCATTAGAAATACATTACGCAGAATTCGCTCCAGGCGGTGCTCGAATAACCTTTCTAACTACATTCCCAGATACTCAGAGAAGCAGTGGATGGTCGATTCACGTCATTCCCACCTAAAATAGTGACTCATTTGGTGCCCAATGGTCGCCCGTTTCCAGTTTCTGCGAGTATTCTGCGGCCGCACTACGCCGCTTCAAACTATATTTACCCCCTTTCCCCTCTTCTCACAGGTTCGTTCTGCATGCATCTTGATCGTTTTACGAGGGAGTAAAATACTTGAGCGACCACCACTTGTTATAGCCATCAGCACCACTACCCCTGGCAGAATAGCCAGGGTAGCTTAGATATTCCGAAAGTGCATCACACTCCGACCAACCAGAGGTGCGGTAACGCGAGAAGCGTTGTATAAGCTTTATTTGCCGGAGGGTGGACTGTTTATGGCCGTCTAAAATGTCTCTCGCACGATACTGTCTCTCCAATGAACGTTGCAACCGTGTTTACTGAGTGATGCTTCGAGATGCTGCGGTCAAACTGCCAACGATTCGTAAAACTTTTTCCAGAAATGTACCAGAAAGTCCTTTCTTCCTAGCAAACAATGCCACATTCAAAAGTATGTATAAAATGTTGAGTGCTTTTTCCATTTTTGGAAAGTCATGTATTCTTTAGGAGGGAATATAAAACGTCTTTTCTCATGAATAGAACGATCTTTTTTATCACTCTTTTGTTGATAAAAAAATAGGTAGGTAGTCTGAATTTCAGCCAAAATCTGTGGTAAATCCAGAAGAAGCATATTTGGAATAAGAACGTCTACTTCTCATACATCTGTGGTCTAGTCGCAGCATCTTTCTTGGTATTATAACGTTTAGTGTGCCTTACTTGTTGATAATTTGTATTCCGTAGAGTGAATAGGTCTAATACTCCTTCAAGCGAGTAACTGCGAAGTTTTACGGGCATTTAACTCCCTCTATAAACTAACTTGATCTAAGAGTCGTTCCGTATGCTGAGGAAAATGAGAGAGTTTCTTCCCTTTTCTTACGGCTACAGCTAGCATGCCCTCGTTCGACGCACATCAGCTGCTCTGTTTGAACCCTGCTGATTCTCTCTCTGACGAGAACTTTTTGAGACAGAAACTTTACCGTTATTCAAGGTACTTTGCGAATTAGGTATACAATTAGATACTGTGTTTTGTTGAACCGATTCATTGTATGTCTTTATACGTGACAACGCATCTCCGCCCTTCGACTGTTGAATCAATATCACCTTTATTTTATTTTGTTTACATTCTAATGTGTCAGGTGGGTTTGAGTAGTGCAGAAATAGCGCGGACGCTAAGGAAGTGCTAGATGTAAGTGATGAGATTGCCACAACGCTGGGGATTCCTGGCTGTAGGTTTGCGCGTAAGTGATGCAGTACGCCTGTGGTCATCCAAAGTAGAAGTTTATAAGTTTAGGAACGTGAAACAGAGGATAATATTGAATGCCTATATCAAGTTCAGCGTTAATAAAGATATAAAAAGTGTCCTACTGTCTGAAACAGAAGAAGCAGTTTCAAATCTCTAAAAGTAATTAATATACTGTAATTAGGGATTCAACTTGTGAGAGGCAAGAGATCGAACTGTCGATGTCGACTCGACAACAGCCATGGTTTCTGAATTCACCTAAGTACATTAAGAAAGGCTTTCCGGTATAATTAGCTAAACGCTTGAATCACCGAAGTCAGACTGTAGATAGGCAAGTTGCCTACGAGTATCAGGGCGCAATGACAGAGGTAGGAAGGGCATCGAACTATATATCGAGGGAGATAGAGATTTGTTCTGCTTGAACCTTCGTCTCAATGTACATTGATTGCAGAGTACCCAGCATTCATCCCATACTAGTAGTTTTCCCTAAATTCAACAGATAGTCAAGGTCCTGAAGCCTCTGATTTAAACTCATACCATTCTATAAACTAAATTTCTCTACCATTGTACCATCCATCCAACAAAAGCTTCTTTAAATTTTTTAAATATTGGCATATATAATCAAATATCGTCCTATCATCGAATTTCAGATCCTGCTTTGAACTATCTACATCTATCTACAGCTTTCTGAATTTTGGATAATGCTAGTGAGGTGTGACTCTTTCACTGGAATTCAAAGGTTTAACAGTTTCGACATATTTTAAGCAGCTCGCTCACTAACGGATGAGGCGTCGTTCATTGAGAATGGCTATTGACCACCTTTACTGTTCGAGTCTCATGGGCCAAAACCGCAGAGAGTTCTCATCGTGGTTGCATTCATGTGAAATCTGGGAAAAGTCCGTGTTGTTCTGAATTGAGATTAGCAACGCGAGGTTAATGATGAATAGAGAAAGCGGAACACGCAATGGTATATGTAATTTGAAATATCTTGCAAAGGTCAGTGATCCATCAAATGTTCAAACTGCGCTGCTAACATTTGCTAATTTAGCTAAAAATAAGACAAGCTAATATAAATACCACAAAAACCTAAAAATCTACCACAAGTTAAAAAAATTCTCCTAAATTTGAATACGAGAACAATCTTTCATCTTCTCGATTTTTCTTCTCGAATCTGATATACTGAAATCATTCAAAGCAGGATTGACCATCAAACTAGCAAACCGTGAAACGACACTTTTATCGACTACAAACCCCAAAGTTACTTTAGTTTCTTGCTTTACGATTCTAAGAAGGTGAACTGCAGATGAAAGGAATTGGAGATTGCTATTATTGCACGTACTCTTCTTGAAGATAGGTTGTCTGGAGTATCTATAAATTCGAGAAGCTCCCCTCCTCTAAGTGAAAGGGATGAGTATATCGACGGCTTCATGCGCGTATAGTTATGTACGCATCGGTTGCAAACGCACTTGGAAAACAGTAATAAACGCGCCAAAAGAACACGAGTATGAGATAGGGCGATGTTGAGCTATGGGCGACGATCCAGGGGTGGAATAAGGGTTAAGGGGTTTTGCTGGAAAGCAGAGATGGCTTGTTGCAAATGCGCGGCGCTCACTTCGAATTTCGCGGGTAACAAATTTACACGAATTCGCCTGATTTATCTGCCATAAGTTTAACTGCGGCAGTGGACTCCAAGGGTAGAGGGTCGATCTGGGAATTGATGAAGTTATATGTATGTGCCTAAATATGTTACTATCAACGCTTTGATAACTCATACAAAAAAGATTAATTGTCGCATTTTATAGTCATTAAAAAAAATTAGCAGAATCAATAGTTGTTAGAAATAATTAATAGTTTTACTAATTGGATTAAGCAGGTTTCACTATATTAAAAATCCTCTTTTTCGAAACTTTGAAGATTTATGAAAAACATTTTAAACATTATGTTAGCAGTCGTAGGAATCATTATCGTTTTCAGGCAAATATCGTCCTTAAAAAAGAAAAGAAAAATATTTTAGAATGTGTTTTGCAGAAGGAATGATATCATTCTTACTATAATTCTGTATTGTGATAACTAAAACATCGGAGGAGAAATAGGGATGCTTATTTCTATTTGAGACCTGAAGACGACACCGTGGTCCCTAGTTACGAATAAGTAAACTAATTAAAAAGCGGGAAATGGAGCGAAATAAGACGATAATTTATATCTACAACTCTTCACAAACTTCACAAGAAGAAGTCTGGCTCAGCTTGGCCAGAAGATCGCGCCTCGAATCCTTTCCTCGTTTTCTCTCTGTCGCTATGTTTCGCTAAAACAGAAATCCGTCACTTCTTAAAAAACTCGAACGTCTTATCCAGCAGCGAGGCAATCTCTGATCCACAAAATTAATTCTGTCGCTTTCAGTTAGTCGATCTTCTTTTCACAACCTCACCATCAAGTCAGTAAATTCAATTTTTGTGCCTCTAACCGACTGACAATAATTGAATACAAATTTTAAGAAAGTAAATTCAATCCAAGATCTTGTTAAAGGGAAGAAAAGTTTCTTCCTAAATCGAGAATGAAAAAGGTAAAGAAAGCAGAAATTTTTTAGGAAAGAAGTGAATTTGGTATCTCGAGACGGTTTGTCGAAAAATTTGATTACTCGTTTAAAGAGGAAGAGGTTGTGTCGACGCGCTGGAGAAAACGGAAATGAGGGCGCGTCTTCTGATTGGTCAAGCCAAGAGGAAATCGCCTCGAGATTGGTTATTATTACCCCGTTAACGCATTTATCGTACCGCCAATCGAACTGGCATGGCGTTACCAATCATCTTCGTTACGGAACCCTTCAATTCGTTCGCAAAATTTCTCATTTTCGATTAACTTTCGAATACCGCGGCCCCTAAATCCTACACTCGACTAAATTTCTAATTTACTTCAGGGAAACGATTACTCTACTTTCACTTTCATGCGTTACATTTCTATATATTCTCCATGTAAATAAGTAATATTGGCTGCCTATGAATACTCACCGATTACTTATGTTTTTGATAAAAGCTTAACTAAAAAGTACTATGTAAATAATAAAATACTTCCAAACGTCAGATAGCCACGAGAAGTTTTTAAACTATGTCAATTTTTCAACATGTGCGAAAGTTACGAAAGTGACGTTTTTCAACAAGCCACACGGAAAAAAAAAGTTCATTAAACTTTCTTGAAGTATTACAAGAGTCGGGGATGAGAGCGAACCTTGAACAAATTTTCTATATTCTGTATAACTTTCAGGATTTAATATAGAACTAACATAGAATAACTCTACAAGAATTCTGTAAACTTTATATTGAACTCCGATTTGAAAAAGTTTAATAAAATATATAGAGAAATTCATGAAAGAATGCTGAAAACTTTCGTAGAAATCACAATTGAGGTATTGAAAGTTTGTAATCACATAATTATAAGGATTAAATACCTCAATTCAGTCAAATGTATAGAAAAATTCTTCAAAAAATGTTGAAAAATCTCATAGAAATTCGATTCGAAGTATTGAAACTTTGTGAACTACTTCAATCTAAGATCTATAGACTTCAGTTCTTTAAAATGTAGCTGCGCAGTCGCTACTGTGCGCAGGCAGCGACTTTTCCGCATCGCTCCCGCGTGAAAAAAAAGAATTCAAGTCTTAGAGAACATTAGCACGCGTTGAAAATTAAAATATTTAGGGCCGATTTCACCAACTCCGATTAAGTTGTTAATCCCCGATTATTGTAATTTAATCGGAGCCTTGCGTTCCACCATTTCCGTAACGCTGGTTAAGAGAGTTTAATCATGATTTAATTTAACCGCCCGATTTTGGCTGATTAACGGACGTAATGCGTGATTACCGATGGTAGCACCAAACGTAACCTATAGAATTGCAGTGTGCGTTCAGTATACAGTTCGAAAATGGAAAATTTCTTTTATGATGATTTTCTATCATCTGATGATGATGAAGATATTCTGCACATTATCAATAGAAGACCAAGAGTAATTAAAGAACGAGTGAATTATTTAGAGACATTAGATGTTCATCCATATTCATTTTCACAAATAAACACAAATAACTGGACAAATCTTCACTCGTCTTCTTTTCTTCGAAGTATGTAGCCAGCACGTTACTGTTTGTTCACACGCAATATGACCTCAGCGACCGATGCTCGCGCACGTTCTTCACGGGACTTGAAAGTTGACCAATCAGAATCGTCGGATGAAGAGAAAATGGAAGTTATTGTGGATGGGGTATATGATTAAATAATGGAGAATCAAAACTTGATGATAGGACACGGTGGAACGCATTAGAAGTTAATGTCGGTTAAAACCTTGATTAAAAAATAATCGTGATTAGTTAATCGCCATTTTAATCGCTGTTGGTGAAATCGGCCCTAAGTTTGCCAATAACCGACACATCTCTAAATGGTAAATCCACTACCCGGGTGCACCGGAACGTGCACCAGGTCGTTCAAGACGTCATCTACGAGAACTTTTTTAGAATCTAAATTGTATCAATAGCCAAAATAACTACCAATGGTGAGTCGACGATCAGGATGCACCGAGTCGCGCACCAGGTACGCGCACCGTCGACTCACCATTGGTAGTTATTTTGGTAGATAAACCTCAAGATTTCTAAAGAAATCATCAAGTCAAGCTCCCTTCGATCGTTTTTTTATATTAAGAAAATATGAGAGAAAACAAAGTTTTCATATTTTTGTTTCGGTCTTACGATCCATTTAGAAAAAATTGAAAAACTAAATCGAGTCAAAATTCCTTTTTATTGACGTTTTGGCCCCATCTGTGGGCCTTAATCGATACAAACATCTTAAAGAATAATCAGAGTCAATCATAAATATACGTCGAAGCGAATGACAACATTTTAAAATTTTGTGAAGTCAGATATCATTCTGAAGTTTTAAAAATCATTATGAAGTTTGTAAAAATTATTGGGAAACTATAAAATCCAAGGAACTTTCACAATATGTTAAAAAAGGTTCATATTTTGTAATTAAAATGCTGTGAAACAGCTAACAAACTGATGTTTTTTCACAAACTTCATAGTGATTTTTAAAACTTCAGAATGATCTGACTTTACAAAATTTTAAAATGCTGTCATTCGCTTCGACGTATATTTATGATTGAGTTCGATTATTCTCTAAAATGTTTCTTTCTGATGAAGGCCCACAGATGAGGCCGAAACGTCAATAAAAAGGAATTTTGACTCGATTTCTTTTTTAAATTTTTTCTAAATGTATCGTAAGACCGAAATAAAAATATGAAAACTTTGCTTTCTCTCATATTTTCTTAATGGTAGTTAGTTTGGCTATTGACACAATTTAGATTCTAAAAAAGTTCTCGTAGATGACGTCTCGAACGACCTGGTGCACGTTCCGGTGCACCCGGGTAGTGGACTTGCCATGTAGAGATGTGTCGGTTATTGGAAAACTTAAGATTTTAATTTTCAACGTTAAAAATTGAAATAGATTCAACTTTTCCCATGTCATATCTTATTTAATCGATTCAAAAAATATAGAATTGGGAATTCAACTTTTAAAATTATTTGCAATGCAAGCCTTTAATTTCATATAACTTATATAAACTTATTCTATATAGCTATATAACATCTTATTAATCTTGAACCTACTAGAATTTATGACCAAAAAAGAATTTGCGATTAAAAATTTGTTCGAAATTTAAAGTTTCCAAAATTTAAAATATGTTAAAGATCCTGAAATTTGTAATTACCTAAATTTTAAACTAAATTTTCGAAATATGATATTCTTGAAATTACTGACATTATAAATATAAAATTCCAGAAATTTCAAATTTCCGAAATCATTAACCTAGAATTTGCTAATCACAAAAATTTGTCAAACAGCCCTTCACAGCTGTAGCTTATATTTTAGATTTTTTTTTATACTACAAGTTATGTTAGCTGCGAGGTTTTCTCAGGAGCTCCGAATGCGTAGGTAGGGGGTTCGAGCCCACAGCGAATAATAATTTTAATAGCGTGCGAATATTTGTGTAGTTATTGTTTGTGTAATAGTAAATAATTATGTACTTAAATATGTGAACAAATATTAAAGCATAATGATAATAATAATGATAATAAAAAAGATTTTTTTTTAGGCTAAAAATCGGCCATGATTTTATAGAACTGTTCTCTATAGTTTCGAGACTTCTCCGATGTAGACTGTATATTAGCTGGACTTTTAGATTTTCTAGAACTATTCTACGTTTTTCGCATTTTAGAGAACTCTGTATTAGATTTTGTAGAATAGTTCGATGCAATGTAAAACCAAGAAGATTTTAACTTTTAATAAACTACCCGTCGTATCCTCTACTATAGGACTAGTTCTATAAAATTTGATGAAATTTTTTTTTCCGTGCATGAGAAAAAAACTACTGCGTATACGTAAATGGGCTATATATCGGTTTGAACACAGTGGTTACTTTTTCACCTCGTTTTTAAAGCAGCAGTTACTTCTTGCACAGTTTTTAAATATTTTAGTGACTATTGCACAAAATATATTTTTTGTAACGCACGCACGAAATGTTCGCTTTTCGAGGCATGTATTGCGTGCGGGAAGTGACCAATTCCAAAGCCGTGGTAAAAAGCAGTTATAAAAAGACTTTTTCTAGCTGCTGCGCTTGCGCTCTTTGAGCAAGATTACTTTTTCTAGCTGCTGCGCTTGCGCACTTCCAACCAGATTACTTTTTCTTGCTGTTGCGCTTGCGCATTTCGATTCAGATTTACTTTCCAGGACTGCCGAAGTAATAACCTCACTTCATTATGATTTGACAATTGAAAGACTGATTGTGAGTAGTGAATAGTGATTGGACAAACTCTAAGTGATAAGTTACCATAAATGACTGATAAATTACCATAAATTACCAATAAATTACCGAAAATTTCATAAATTTCTGGATATCTGAAATTTTCGAAAATTTATCAATTTTCCATAAATTTCCGGAAATTTGTGAAATTTAGCAATTTTCCATAAATTTCCGGAAATTTAGCAAATTTTCATATATTTCCGGAAATTTTGGAAATATTCAAAT
Organism: Andricus quercusramuli; assembly: GCA_932178445.1. NCBI lineage: Eukaryota > Metazoa > Arthropoda > Insecta > Hymenoptera > Cynipidae > Andricus > Andricus quercusramuli. The sequence continues at coordinate 58,586 of CAKNXH010002186.1, read as the reverse complement.
TTTTTCCAAAAAGCTTTGCCTACCTGAAATTTCCGGTAATTTGGCAATTTTTCATAAATTACCGGAAATTTAGCAATTTTCCATAAATTTCTGGAAATTTTTGGAATCTTTCCAAAAAGCCTTGGAGACCAGAAATTTCCGATAATTTAGCAACTTTTCATAAATTTCCGGAAATTTTCGAATTTTTTCCAAAAAGCTTTGGATACCTTGAATTTCTGGGAATTTTCGGTAATATACATATACACCGGAAATTTCCGGAAATTTTTGGTAATTTTACCATAAATTTCCAAAAATTACCATAAATTTCCAAAAAATTATTTTTTTTGTTTCTCAAATCGAAAATTTCCTGCATTTGTTACAAAAAATATCGTGTGCAACAGGTGCTGAAAGTAGACAGTTTCAACTCTTGTGAAGTTTACAGTACTTGCCATCAGCTCATCTTCGGGTCGTTTCCGGCTTGTCTTCGGCTCGTTTACAGCTCGCCTTCGGCTCGCTTCCAACTCGCCTACGACTCGCCTACAACTCCCCTTCGACTCGCCTCTGGCTCGTACAGTAAACTTCACACTCGTGTGGAACTGCCTACTTTCCGCACTTGTAGCACAATATACTATTTCTTATGCATTTGCAGATAGAGTCACTTTCTACACACTTAAAAAATATGGAGAATATTACATGTAATGTCAAAAAGAACTTTTTATACACTTTCTGAAAAAAAGTATTCAATGACGCCTTTACATAGAATTAATATCAATAGCTCAAATTAAAAAATTGATAAACCTACATAAATGTTTGATTTTTCGTTTTCGAATGTCAAAGAACTAAAAAAGAGCAATCAAAAGGAAAAAATGTAAAATAAAGTCAAATTAAAATTGAATCAAATTATAATTCATTTATATATGATGGTCAACGGCGATACCATGCTGAAAACACCAGTTCCCGTTAGATCCGTCGTGGGTGTGGTGGACCCACACTGGTAGTATTTATCCACCTAGAAACACTACCCGTATCGGGTAGTGAGGCAATGAACTTTCGAGTTCGAAATGCTAATCAATTTTTTTTTTTTTTATATATGATGTCTTAAACCACTTTCAATACAAAAATGAGAAACGATTTAAATTGAATGTTTTTTTTTTTATTCCAAAGGATATTTTTCATTCCATCATGGATCAAAGAATCAAAATGCGGGAATAAGGTAATAAATTTAAATATCGTCCCAGCGGGCCGCAGAATTGAACCGTAGGGGATGAACAAGCAAAGTACCTGAAGCGCGTAGATAAGAAACGACGTGGTAATCCTCCACGCAATATAAGTTAGCGCACCAGCCGTTGTGTATTATGTTGACGTCGAAGTGTTAGAACGTTTTTCACTCCATGCAAGAACATTTTTCCCGGATAACGAACCACTGACAAACAGAGGCTATAACCCAACCACTTAAAAATATACACTTTACAAACTCAAACATGAAAGACTTGCTAAAAGTGTTTATGACTTTTGTATCGTTTTGGTATACCTTGTTGTCCAACGGAAGTCGAACAGACATCTTACAATATTTATTTTTTTTTTGTAAGAAAAGTGGATGAGAGATAATTATTATGAGTTTACAAGTTTATAAGTTGATGAGTTACTATAACTTCGCGATGAACGCCAATTCGATTCTTCGATTTTACAGAAAAACCCGGAACCAAATTTATCCGCTCGTTGTTCTTCCGCGTTGCAACAATCTTAATAGACACTATGGTTATTCTTAAAAGTTTATACTATTAAAATAATGGTTAACTGCGTGTGAAGAATGAAATTGGTTCTCCAATAATAAGTTAATGTATGTAATGAAGGCATTAGTGAAGTATCCCGAACTTACGGAGAAAATATACTAAGATTTTAGCTCCGATTTGTACAAGAACATAATTTTTGTAACAATTATCAATTTTGATTATGTAAAATAAATATTCTTCTTACATTGAGACAAGTACTTGATTTTATTAGAATTTCCAATAAAAAGAAGTACAATTAACCTAGTTTGCCAAATGAAGGTTTGCCAGATAATTGTGAACGATATCTAAGCTATCTTATTTCTGTCAGTTTATAAATGTAATACATTTAAAAATTTAGATATCCTCTAGGACTATTACCTGGCAAACTTTCATTTCACAAACTATGTTGGTTGTACTGGTAACTTTTTGCTTGGCGAAATTTGTTGAATCGTAGATGTTTTTGGTGAGATCCTATTTTAGGTTTACTAAATTTGAATAAAAATAAAAAGTTTTAAATGAAAAACTTTTTTGAAATGAATACTGAAAATAATACGTATGCATATTGTATAATGAAGTAATAATAAATATTGAATATCCATCAAATATATATTTCAACTCGTATTAATCAATACTGAAAGCAATATGAAATTTGTAACATCTCGGAAATAAATCGCGAGGAAATGAGGCGATCAATGGTACGAATATTGTTTTGTTTTTCACATTATCGGATAGTCACCGTAATATTTTGCTAATTTGAATGCATTATAAATCCCAGAAATTGAAGTCGAACATAAATCGAACTCATTTTAAGAAAGAAGAGCACAGAAGACTCCATCTGAAAGATGAAATTCCCAATCCTGGCATCTTGGTCCAATTAAAGTTCCTATTTTTCACTTTCATATCGTAATTGAAAACTTCATCCAATGAAATGATTAGTGTCTCTCGAAAAGAAAGAATGAACTCATAAACATTCAATATAGGAAACAAGACAAACATTTATTTGTAATTATCTTCACAAGAGTAAAATTCTACGAATTCACAGTAGAGAAAGTAATGAATTAATTACAATTTTTCAAACCTGCGGTGACTATTCTTTTTATTCTACCACTTCAACTCAGTAGCTCGGAGTTGAAGAACCGAAGCTACGTATAGCACAACGCGGTACAGCTATCAGGACTGACATTTGTTGCCGCCACGGCTCCATGGATATTTTATCGACTTTCATGTCGACCTTTAGGATGGGAAAAATGAAAAAGAGAATTTCAGTGATGGATATTATAAGAAAAGAGGCCAAGTTTCCATTTTAATAACGACATTTACAAGAGTCTGGAAAATAAGGACCACTTATGCGAACCGATAAAGCTGATCCAATTAGTTTCGGAGTTACCACCTTGTGTGTGAGTTATTAAATTATATTCGTGAAATGAAAAGGTGAGATCAATCGCTTCTTGCAATTTTAATTAAGTTCCTGCTGTTTTATTATAAAAGGTGTCAATTTAAGTCTTGTGAATCAATTCAACTCCAATTTACAAATTCAAAATTGCAAATATTTCATTTATGAATTGGATCAAATACCACAGTAATTCTCGTATAAGTTTAATTAACTCACTGAAAATTAAATCTCGATAAATAATTTGTAAAATACTAAGAGTCACAGAATTGATTGGCGAGTATCTGGATGTTTTAAAATTTCATGAATTTAAAACTGATTTGAAAGCTTTAGAAAAACAGAAAGTTGAGTCATTTGCTATATAGATAGATGAATGAGAAACGGGGATCAAGAGATCCAATTCAGAGCAGCTTAATTATTAATCGACATGGTAATGGAGACACCGGCTGCTCCAAGGACCATTTCAGCAATCAACGTTGTATGGAAATGTTTGCGTGATCGGATCGTGGACTTAGAGGGGGATGCAATATAATCGGCGTGGCAACCTACACGATCGTGAATTAATTCCGTGCAGATAATTTTCCATTATTCAAGCTGCGAAATGATATTTCGATGGACCCACGCGATTAGCAAATCTGTACTCAAATCTCCTGGTTTATAAATAGTCGATTCGTACTGTATTCCCATTTTCAAAATCATTGAAATTCAAATGTATTATGGGTAGATGATAACCACAGATTATTATTTAACCGAAATCTGCTTTCCGACCCCCTTCACGTTGAAGCTGATTATTTATCAATTTGAAAAGGTACCTGGTTAATTTAACACAAGCTTTTGAATAATAATCTTCAACGTCATTTACAACATCCTCAAATTTCTAATTTATTATTTCAGCTAGACTTTTTACAATAGCTTACGGCCATTTTGCCCACCATATCTCACTATGATTTTCCTAAGCGAGCACTTAAATTGAAGGCAACTAAATTCTCTATAACATACTATTCTGAAATTTTTAGATCGGGCCAGTAGTTCAGATTCTAGCGATTTTAATAAGTTGGCTACTGTTTGCGATTTCTATTCTTCGCAGAATGATATGTGAATTTTTGACCTCGATTTTTGCAAAAAAAAAATACAACTTATCCAACTTAATGAAATTGCTAGCATCTGAAGTACTGGGCTGATCTAAAAACATTAGAATAGAAAGTTGTAGAGGATTCAGTTCCCTTCAATTTGAGTGCTCGTTGAGGGTAATCGGTCAATAAGAACTCGAGATCGGTCGGAACAACTCTGAAAAAAGCAAAAAAAATTCGAACATTGATATCTCGAAAACGCTTCCATACGAGAATTTTTGTGTCTGTGATTTTCGTGTTTAGTGGGCCAAAATCCATTAAAAAATCATATTAAGATGTGAAGGACAGAACATTTTTTTAATTTTGTGAACTACTGTTATATGCTTGTTACACCGCGCGGGAAATTTTTCTTTGGGAATTATTAATAAAAATAAAGAACCAATATTGCTGAGATAAAAATGTAAAATTTTAACATTTTAAGCTGGTCAAAGAACAATTTTTTTCAAATTTGAATGGAATTAAGTTCAAAATGGTGAATTTAGTACTTTTCACATTTTTAAAAATCAGTTTCTAATGCCTCTTTTCAAGACGTGAGTTTGAAATCATTGGATTTTAAATTCTATAATATTAACACGCTCAAACATGTTTCTGTACAATGTATTTCAATTCAAAATCCTCTAATAATGAAAGCTATATTATATTCTGAACTATTGTTATTTACATTTTTTAGAATTGTAGTCTAAAAATGGATACTGTCCAATTTGTTGTGCCTTCAACAAATATTGTACACAGTATTAGTAGTGTACCATTTTTTAAAGCACAATTTTCGAGCTCTCAAATTATTCAACTTTGAGCGAATTGAGTTTGAAATTGACCAGTTTTCAAATATCAAATTAACTGACTGCGAACTATACAATTTTCAATAACATATTCCGAAATACTGTATAATTTTTAAGGTTTTAAGATTCAAATTATTTGATTTAGAATGCTTTCATATTTAAAACGAATGTAGTTAAAATTAACGAAGTTAACTTTTCTTTAAATTTTAAATGCTTTTAAATTTGGAATTATTGTTTCGCTTTGAATGCTTTACTTTTCATTAAAGTTTGGTATCTTAAAATTGGAATGCTTGTGATAAATGTCTGTAAACTGGGAGAAATACTACAAATTAATGGTTTCTCAGATTTGAATGATGACCTTGATTTGTAGCGATGTTTTTTGGTAAACATTTCGCTTGTGGCAAATTATTGTAAAGAAACAATTATTAAAATGTAAATTTCGAAACATGAACTGTCGCTTTATGATATACAAAAATATAGTAAAACGAAATTACAAAGAAACAATAGAAACGCAGAAACTTCAAATTGAACGAAAGGACGGACAGATATAATGAAGACAACATACTTCATTATTATAGACTTTTAAATGTTCAATAGGTATTGAAATATGGTAAATTGGTCATCCTCGCTGCAACTGTTAATTAATTTTGCATTGTTTAAAATTTTAAAGAAACCTTTTTTTTATTATGCTAGACACCAACCTTTAGGGAGATAATTTCTGGCGAGAAAAACGGATTTTAATGCTGTGGTAGTTATTTTCAGGTGTGAATGAAATACGTCCTTGAAAACTATGCCGTTTGTATTTTGGATCGTTGGGCGATGATGGATCGGTGTTTAAATTACGTCACATCGTAACAACGATTTCGTAATTACACCGGCAGTGATTCGTCTCGTCTTATCTATCGAGGTTCATCAATAATCTTCTTCGCCCGGTAACCGTCAGAAGTGCTACCGCTACCAAGATCGCGACTTTCTTTACGGTCCCGCCTTGATGGTAAGACTAGAAGGGGCGACGCCTTGTTTGTGGTTTTAGGCAAAAACGCATTCTCATACAAGGAAGAGTGGCGGGGGGCAGAAGGCCTTTGAGGATATTACATACCTTTCTGAAGGATATTAAATTCTGAGATTTATCTCGCAACCCCTTGCCTTCTTTTCTGAGCTTGGCTGCGCGATTACGAAATCCACTGTCATCTCTGACATCAAAATCTTGTTTGCTGGCAAACTCATTTGGTGTTTTGCTCCAATAAAAGGTTTTCAGATTCCCGTACAATTTCTGTTGTTGATTCTAGCAATATTGGGATTTTGTTCTTTTAGAAACAAAATTGTTTGACTTAGTAGCTTGTTGAAAAACTAAGAAAAAGAATAATAGGGTTTCCTTTCAGTTATTCCTTGAGTGAGAAGTACGTACTTAGTGGTTTAAGGTCGTGTGTCAGGCTGTCGCGTACGACCAATTCTTTTTGACGAAATTATACTTATAAACTAATCAGTCGAATGGATTACATATTCCAGGCAGACCTTTGTCTTTCTTTCCTTTACGTCTGCTTGATATAATAAATTCTCTCGAGTTATTAGCTCAAAAGTAAGATCTTCGAAAAGAATTGGTCACGCACTGAAAAACTGGCTTGGTTGGGGCGCCAAACTTCTTATTAGTAGAGATGGTATTAGCCACGACAACTAAATGGGTGGCAAAACTAACTAACCAGTTTTGTGCGGCAACGAGTAACCGTTAGTACTCATACGTAGTTCATATTAGTAACGATAGTAACTGTAAGCCAAACAAATCAAAGTTGTGATATTTACCACCAATGTATTTACCAACAAATAAAAGTAGTGAAGGTTACAATTTTTTAACATTATCAAACGGATTAATTATTCACATATACTGGAAATTCACAATTTTCTGATAACCTAGAGATCAGAATATTACTTTGAAAAACTCCAGGGTAAGTAAAAAATAGTGAGACATGGACCTTTCAGAATTTCATCTACGTAATAAAACCACGTTGCACCGATGCATTATCCAGGTAAAAATGATTAGGAGCAGGTCACGATTAATCCTCGTGGAATTCGAGTAAAAATAAACTATGCGTTGTCAAATCGTTTTACAGCATCATCATCGATAAAAAAAAAATTGTAAGTTGGGCCAATTATTTGGTTTGTAAGATATGGTACTAATTGAATGGCCACTGCACCTAGTGGAATTATCGTGACAACTAATGAAATAGCTGTATTTTTTCAGTGATGGATGGAAAGGGATTAGATTACTTAAATGAAATCTTGGAAGTTTTACGTGTAGCTCGAATTAGGAATTTTCAACCAAAGCTATCTTAGCGAAATCAAAAGGTATCGCAAGTTATAGCATATACGGTCACAATATTGAAACAACGAATGATTAGTTTATTGATTTAACAGGAATTCTCCAAGTTTCTATACTCTTATTGACGAGAAATTGATTTTTGATAAATAATGTGTATTTAATTTCAGGATTACTAACTGTATGAAATTCAAAATGTAGGATATAACTACTTTTAATACTCAGAACAAATAATTTAATAGTAAAACTTACTACGTAAAGTATTGAGTTATATATCTGAAAATGGTTATCTACCAGCGAAAGTTGCTGCCGCAAAAAGAAAAGTAGAAAGGACAACTACTACTATTCGTAGAAGTAAAAGTAGTAACTACAACCACTTATGTGGCAGCGGCATACATTACAAGCTGAAGTAGTTGGCCCTACTGCTTTATTAGTTGTTCCAACCAACTATTTTTTTCATTGCGTAATAGTTTGGTAAATTATTAAGATCCAATCATCACCTCCGATTGGGATATTAATTTTTCATTCCTAGTTCATTTTTCTTATTCATGTGAGTTTGAAAGCGTTACCCTCACAAAAGGGGTGCAAAGTAAACCGAGTGGCGTGTGACGTGTTATTTACCGCCTTACTTATATAGTGCAATCTCAGCTCGACGCCTATCCCCTTTCTTCTTTACTCGCCTTCTCTTTCCCTCCATTTGTTTCTAAACTATCGCTTTAGTCTTCACCTCTTCCTAGCGAGTTTATCCACTTCTTCGAAAGATCGTGGCGTTTGAAATTCGCAACGAGACATTTCGAGCAAAAATTCCATCGCTTGTCCTTCTCTTTCGAAATTGATACCCGGCACGGTATTCTAGGAAAGAAGCATATAAGTCGCAATTTCTTTAAATTCTGATTAATTTTCGATCAACCCTTAAATTAGGGTAACAGGTAAAATGGTTGGCCACCTCCTTAATATGCGCTACCTCGTTTAAATATGCTCACATTAAAAATATTCACAAATAAGAGTACAATTACAATAGTTCTCTTGTAGAAAATTATGTTTTTTTTTTTATAGTTACTAAGGATTACTATAAAGTTTCACATTTTGGTTTGATTTGTTGATTAAAGAAAGACGGGATTAGTACTCTATCCTTAAAATGATATCTGTATATCGATAAATGTGTGGCTAATGAATCGTGAATAAATCAAACACATAATGACTGAAACACTAATCAGAAACGAAAATGACTAACACATTTGCAAAAAATAATTTTAAACTGTTCAAATTATGTATGGATTATACAAATAATGTTTGTTAAATTTTCTTAAGAATAATGAGCGGAACTAATCCCAGAACAAAAGTTTTGGTTCTAGCTAATTATTGTGCAACGTAGAGGCGAAGAACTGTTTTTTCAAAGTCAGGATTCTATAGGTTAATGAGGCCAATAACAATATTTCACCACATTTCAAGGACCATGAAACTCAAACATTACTTCGTGGACAACCATTGTGTATTTTCGAATTGTTATTTACGTTTATAGTGGTTTTCCTAAATTTCTAAACTTGAAAAATTTGTTAAGTGGCCAATTATTATACCGCTCACTCTACTTTTTTATCCCTGAAGTTTCTCGATAAATTGACTTAGTCTATAAGTTATTATAGTCAACCCACTCACTATTGAAAATCGCGATAAGCTACCACGATAATTTGCTGAACTGTTATCAGAAACACCTGACGTCAAAATTATTTCTCGTCACTTAAGTTTCATTACTTATTAAAATAATTCCAGCATTCTTCTTTATCCATCAAATTTACTATAAGAATGTTTTGGTAATGAATAGAATATATTTATCTCTAGAAGTGATGAACTAAACCAAAATTTTGTTTTGAATCATAATCGTAAAGTTGCAGCTCAATATATAGTTTTAGGTAGAATACATTTATATAGAATTTAAAGTTTTAGCTTAAGGCATTTTAACATGCACAGCTTTATTTACAATTTTCTTATTTTGAAAGAAGAATGGAGGGAACGAACTTTTTTTCAATGCTTCAAAATTAAAAACCTCTGATTTTGGAGGTTTTGCTCTCAAATTGAAAAAATTTCAACAATAGAAATCTTAAATTTCATTGAATCAAATACAAGAGGCTAATGATAGTCATTGCTGCCGACTAGAACACTCTTTTTCCTTCAGCCAGAAGTCTAAATTTTGCAATTTTTGACTTAGGAGAAAATGAAATAAGAAAAGATATGCGATACAGTTTTTTAAGAATATTTTTCTAAATATCAGGAGCACTAGAGCCAGGAAACATACATTTAAGCATTACAGGAGAGTCACAGTATCCCTATTATATATTAGAAATAAAACTGAAATAATTCTCTTCTTAGATAATATTGTTCCAACTATGGTTCCCATTATTCTCTATATTATTTTCTAATCATATAACTACATGTATGATAACGAAATCAATTACCGACGAAACTCGTTGTGAAAGAAACAGTTGAGTTCTTGTAACCTAAAACTCAAATAGGTTATATTTTTAGGAGAATTCCATAAATGAGCCTAACTTGAGCTCTTTAACGATACAAATTGAGTGTTTGTGCAAAAATAGTGAAAATAGAAATAATTTTTATCTGAACCCGGAAAATAGGATCCCGCATGATAATCGTTCGTTTACCCTATAATAAAATACATTTGATATCATCCTTCTGAACTAAAATGAAAAAGACAAGGTGAAGGTGACTCGAATTTGGAAAAGGGAGAGTAGGATAGAGAAAAAAGTCTGAAATTTTTAATTAAAAAATAAAATGAATTCACGTCATGAATAGTTGAAGTCTCGGCAGAGCAAACGTTAGACCAACACAAGTTTTAGGGCCATGGAGTCCTATAGAGTTATTCTTTCTTTTTTGCAGGAAATTGGAAACCAGGACCCAACCTCAAAATTAAATTGTCTTCTTTAGATACTGAGGGCCTAATGCTGCATTAGAATCAAAGCTACATTCGGAGTGAAAAATTGGCTAATTTGAATAGTTTTTATGTGAAACGTTTTTTTTTATTCTAACCCAAGCACCCAAAAAAATATGTTTTACACAGTAACTATTGAAATTAGCCAATTTTTCACTCCGAATACAGATTTGTTTTGAAACAGTAATAGGCAATAATTATTTTAAAAAGTTGTAATTTTAGTATTTACGAAGAAAAATGAGGCAATTCAATTTTGAGTTTGGATCCTAGTTTCAACGCCCTTACTTGTTTCACTATTCTGCGGAAGCGCTGTAATCAAAATAGTATAAAAAAAATAATCGAAAATTCAATTAGGAAACAAATGTTAGAAGTTAAAACGGTTCACGTTATTTATTTGACATGGATATTAACATCAAAATTGTATTTTTCCAAACATAATTTTATACATTTTGAGCAGGGATGAAACAGAACATTACATTTACTTAAGTGACGGAAAAAATTAAAAATTAAATTCGGCAAATTTTGAAAATAATTATTCTTTTTTTTTTAGAAACAATATGTTTGATATTATCGGCTCTGGACTTTTATCTTCTAGCAATCCTGTTTTCTTTTTATTAATTTAGGCTTTCCAGCCTTTATAGTCCTTGCAATAGTTTCTGCGTACCATTCTGATTAATTCAATTTTCGTTTTAGCCCTGTTCAAAAATTCTGATTGCACGTTAGATTTACAAAAGCTACATTTTAAAAGTTGAAGTTAGAATAAGCGAACAGTTTAGAAAAAATAATTCCTTCACAGAACTCTATGTACGCAAAACATTTGTTGATCCAACGTTTTGTCTGCTGAGGCTTCAGATTTTTCTGCATTGTAGAAAGCTACAGGTCGACCTCATCTTTCAAATGAGCCATAAAAATTCCTGTAACACTTATGGGAGAATCACCATTTAAATTACAGAAAATAGCCTTACGAAATTCATTACATGTACATGATATGCCTTTTTTTAAGTCTATGATTTCAAATAAACAATTTTTCAAAAAAGGAAAACCTTTTTGAATATAAAAGAAGTTATTCCCATATGATAGAAGTTCTTGTCTTATAAATTATCCTAAAAAATGAGAGCAGGTTTAATTCTAATGTGAGAGATCTCGTTCTGTTATATAGCACACAACCCATGGGAAAGAAATTGCAGGTCTATCTAGTAATTATCTTTACATCGAGCAGAGTCCTTCGTGGCTGATTGCACGCGTGGAACGAGAAGATTTACAACCCCTAAATCACCTCCAGTAGGACGTACCACTTTTCTTCCTGCAATTTTCCTTCTCCTTCTGCCCTCCTAAACCCCGCGAGTTTGCTCGCATTTAGTGCAGTTTACAGTTACAAATATTAATTCCTCAGGCTCGGGCATCGGGCGTTTATCAACATCTCTAGTTCGCTGCCACACATAACTCAGGATGTTTAACACGCGAAGCCTGCGTGACCGAATGAGGGACTCGAGTTTATTCGCACTCCCTCGTCGCCCTTTCCCTCCCTATCGCCAAAGTAACCGAATTTAACTTTCCGCATAATTGTGGCACACTATATATTGCTCATTAAGATAAAATATATGATTTCCAGAGTGAAAATAATTTGCGATGAAACTTAGCCAAATAACCAATTATTCATGACTAATAACAAAAAATAAGTAACAAATTTCTGAGCAGTCAAAGAGTCCTCTTTTATATTAGAACTGCATTAAAACGTAAATTTTTAAGGTGAAAAAAATCATTCTTAATATAATTCTGAGTTTAACACTTCCCAAAAATGTATTGTAAAAGCTTAGTTTTGAGAAATGATAGATTTGAACTTGCAAAAGTAGATGGAGCGGAGATTGAACTAATGAATCGATGAGACATTCAAAATATTCTGCTTAAACCTGTGCTAAGTGTGTAAAAATATCAACAAAACAAACGAAAAGAAACGTAATGCAACATTGCGCCTCCGTGGCCAGGATAGACCCTCCTGATCGCTAATGTGGCACTGTCAAGACGATCTATTATGGCGCTGAGTAGAACTGAAACGTTTTTGTATGGTCAAACGCTACTTTGGACAAGATAATCTAGCGCTAGTCATTCGGTCTTGTGAAAATCTAATTTTGATGGTTAAAGATGAATATAACGATTTTAAAGAATGTCTAGATGATGAGAACAATTTTTGTTTGTTTCAAGTGTATGTACATTCTTTAATTTTGCATACTTTTAAATACCCTGGATATTTTTGAAAATGGGCAAAAAAATATTTGGATTCAAAAATTTAAAAAATGGTTGGTCCTGGTAGGCTAGCCAGAAACCGATTAGGGCCCGAAAAGACCGTCTAGATGAGACGGTCTAGACAATTCTCTGACTGGACGCCACTCTGCCACGATAATTTACTACACGGGATTGAATGGGGAGAAAAGTATTCGAGATGAACACAATTTTTTTTCTATTCATATGATTGATAATATATGTCAAAATTACGACGCGAGATAAGAAAGAAGAAAATATGAAGACTAAAATTTCATTACTCTTCTTTATAATTTAATTAACTAAATAAATATTTACCAATATAAAATTCTAATTTTATCAAAGGATTTTATAGGATTCAAAAGGTCTGAGAGTATTTTTAATGTTTCCAAGGGACTTTACAAAATGCGAAAGGACTTTTATGGGATTTCATTAGGCATAAAAAATCTCGAACTCTTTCATAATATATACCGATAAATTTTAAAGCATTTCATAAAAACAACGAGTTTTCGTCGAATGTCAAAGATTTGAAGCTATTTTTAAATATTTCAGGAATTTCACAGGGTTCCACAAATTATATGCAGTTTTAAAGAATTTCCTTAAATTTCGGAAGATTCGGAAGGATTTTAAATAGGATATATAGGATTTTAGCATATTTTAGAAGATATGAAAGCATTTCAGGACATTTCTAAATATTCCAAAGGATTTAAGGAATTTTCAGGAACTTTATTAGGCTCCGAATATTTCAATAATTTTAAGAGATTTAAAAAGGCTCAATAACGTATTTCATTAAACATCTTAGCATCTCAAAGGATTTTGTAGGAATTCGAATATTTCAAGAAATATCAGTAGATTTCATATGATTTCACGGAATCTCATAATATTTTAATGGATGTCAAAGAATTTATTCACAAGCATTGAGGGATTTCGTTTGGAATTCGAAGATTTCAAGAGATTTGCAAATATTTCAAGGTATTTCTAATGACTTTTTCATTTTTAGGACATTCAAAACGACTCCAAAGAATTTTCAATAGATTTCAGAAGCTTTGAGAGTTTTTAAAGGATTTAAAACATTTTAAGGTATTTTTAAGGTCTCGAAGGTTTTAGGATATTTTATTTTATATTAGTTTGAAAAACAACACCCTTAAAAAGCAAATTAAGCAAAATTCTCGTCGGACACGGTGAAACGTAAACAAATCGCGTCATAAGTTATATTGTTAAGTGTACTAACTTTAGCCAAAAAATGTTTCGTTGTTTTGGGTGCACACACGCATTTTATGATAACGTAACTCTTGTATTACACGTGGAATTATCGCATACCTTTTCTGATAAATTTGAATGAATGGAAAGTGACTACCTCAAATTTTATTCTAATTTCCAATCCTATAAAAAACATCGCAATCTTAAACATTACAGCCCAAAGGATATTCTCAATCTGATCAAAAATTGGAGTTTTGTGATGATATTACTCCTTCCGCTTCTGAATAGACGTCAGAGTTGATTCAAAACGAATTATTGTGCGTAGATTTTGATACCTCAGAAGACGAGGACGTAGATAACCATATTTTTCGACATTCACTTGGGGTCTGCTAATTCTATCAACTCGATGTTGAAATTTGTTTATTATTCTTTAAGTTAAGCTATATAAGTTCTATATAAAACTAATCCATCAGGATTGAAGTAATTTCGTCAATTTTTTAAAAAGCTTTTACATAAATAGTGCGAATTTCAAAGTTTTCTTGAATTTCAAATAAAATTTAAGAATACTGCGCTCCTTACAATGTTCTTGTAATCATCTTTAAGGTTAATTTATATATTATCGCATTAACTTACTAGCATAAGTGTGTAATTTTTCTTTTTGAATGGTGCAATAAATTGTTTAAAGCTGGAATAAAGAAGAACGTCAAATTCGTTTGAAAATTCCAGAGGATATTTCGTCTGTAGTAAAAATTATGATACTGAACACAAAGTAAATGTAATATACTTTTTTATATGATTTTAAATAAAGTGTTATTTTTCACGACCTACCTCCTATAATTATAACATTTGTTCGGAAATTATTTTTAAAAATTTGTCACGCTATTACGGAATTATTTTGTGCATTTACAGAACAAGAACGGCATTTATTTGAAAAAAAGCCCTATTGAGGCTTCAAAGACGGCCCCTGACATTGATTGGAATTGAAAAAGGATCCTTGTTAGGGGCCTAATCAAACTTTCTTTGACGAACCCCACTAATCTTACGTAACCATGTGCCTGAAGTTCCGAACGTTCAAATGAACGAAATGGAAAAAGGTGGAAAAAATGCTTTCTCAATTTTGCCTAGCCAAATTAGTTCAGGAAGCCATAAAAGTGAGTATTATACAAAAAAATCTGACGATACAATTTTTTTTTAAAGTAAAACCCCCTCGAATGTTAATGCAGATAGGGCCATCACACAAAATTTTTACACGTACTCTCACCAGCACTAAATGGTAATCTGAACATAACACATTGGTTAGAATACCTAAATCATAAAATCAAACGCAACACTATTATAAAAATCCATGCCGATAATGGTCCAAATTTTTATCTGGTGCACACTACTTTCATCTTAAGTGGCAGTTTTAAAATAGTGGCTCGAAAAATTCACGACTGCTTCATTGTGAATCATTTGCAAGCGTATACAATTTTTGATGACGGCTCCTATACATATTGTATATAAAACGAATCCGAAATTACCTACGATGCTATTGCAACAGAAATAAAATTGCCCATCTTTATAATTATATACCCAAGAATTGGATGTGGTTGGATGAATGCAAAATTAATTGCGACACTATTCTGCCATCCTCATGCAGAAAAATAACGTCTACAGTTTAACGTAAGGCCTGTTTACCTTTTCGCCGCAAAACGAAGGTGACCCTTATCTCAAACTGCAGTTGCGTAGTTTCTTCATCAGGACGGCAGTGTTGTAACCGTAAGAAACGTAATTGCAGAATTGTATGTAATTATATGTGAACTTCTAAATAAATGCTACTCTTTTTTGTTTAATTGTAAACAGTTTATTTCATTTTTACGATACCCGAAATGATATTTTCAATATAAAATTCCAGTACAAAATTTAATTATAAATTATAATATAAATGAATCCTTTTTTATTGATTGAAACTACAAAATACCAAAATCATAATAAGCAACTACATATTTTCGAAAACAAAGTATGTTTTGAAATATTTGAAGTTTTATTGTAGTAGTAGCAGACATATACTTAAATCAGGCTATTGTTCAAAAGGAATTTTTTTCATTCGATATTATTCAAATTTTAGTTTCTTTTGTGTATTTTCATAAATGTAATTTTTTCTTCAAAAACAATGTATTGGGAACAATTTTACGTTTGGGATTTTCCCATATCTCACATGAAAAATAACATTATAATAATAATACTTTTAAACTATATATATCAATGTCTTGATAAAACTTATTACAATTTTTTAAACTCGCCGATTTATTTCACGTATGAACCCGAAAAATTACCTGACTCGAGATGAATCGATTTAATTATAATATTAATACATTTTATTGAAGAGTAAGGACGTTACTGTCATTTACAATATTTGAACAATTTTTGTACTCAGTACAATTTTGGTAATAAATGAAATGCAAAGTTGATGTAAGAATAAATAAGAGTCCTTAATTCGAGACAAATCGATTGACATATAATATTGTCTACTTTTTTGCAGAGGAAGGAAGTTATGATTATTTATAATATTTGAATATTCTTACTATATTTTGCAACTTATTTTTGAAAAAAAATTCTTCATATATTGTAATGAAATGTTTTGCAATATGCACCACGCGGAGGTACACAATTTTTCAAAATGGAGCATTGAATGAACTAAGCGTCTGCTGCCTAGGAACACCAAAAATATTTAGTCTACGCCGGCCCTTCAAGTTTCTTCTTCTTTTTTTTGTAATTTTTTATGTATTGTGAATAATTATTTCTAAGTAAATAATAGTAAAATTTTCGTTTTTGTTATCAAGATAGAGAACGACAACAATGTTCAAAATGAGATCCACTGAATTAAATCTTTGAGTTTGCTGAAACTCAAGGGTTCTGCGATTTTCTCAAATTTTAACATTTGTCTTCACACAGGATTAATTTCCCCCAATGAAAAAGCAGGGTGGAAAATTTGTTATGCAAAACCAAACAAAAATGCTAAAATGTCTGTGAGTCTGCACGCTTCTTTCAACGAAAGTTTGATTTGAATCCATTTGCAGATAAATTAATATTCCGTTTGGAGTGCGCATAGACAAGTTTCAAATAAGTTAAGATACAACATTATTTTTAAAAAAGGAATTATTTTAAGAATTAAGCAGTAAAATAATAAATGATTTAATTCTGATTACGTATTCAATTTTATCGAGCAGACTTTGTCCTTGAGTTTTTCAACCGTTTTGTGACATTAAATTGTTATTCAAATTTCTGGGAAATCATGAATCATATTTTCATGACCAATCACGATCAACGTCCAATATTTATACTTGGTTGAAAATCCAATGTTTCGAACGTTCAACACACACACACACAGTTATATATATATATATATATATATATATATATATATATATCGCACTGTGGCTGGCCACTAAAGCGCTTCTGTGCTTGTCTGACAATGTAATAATTTTAGTCAGTAGATATAGTGGCTTGCAACGCGCAAAATGTGGAAAGATAAAATTGGGCAATTATAGAGGATTGTTCACTGAAATTTTCCAACGATCCTGGAATGTTATAAAAGGGGAGCATTTTCAGAGTTTTATGCATTTTAGATCCTATGAGAGATGTTAAAACTTCAGCATACTAGATTTCAGTTTTTAGTGTGGGTAATATTTCAATTTAAAAAATTAACCAAATTCGGAAATCTATAACAATTAAATTTATAATTTAAACTTAAAATCGTCCTAGTTCGATACTTTTTCATTTCAAAACCTTCGAAATTGTTTCACTTTGAACAAAATATCCATTCGCTTGGATGCATTTTCTTGTAATATTATCAAAGGACATGAAACGTGAATAATAATATACTCTATCCATGTAACTTCTCTTTAATTTGAAAGCCGAAGGGGCTTAGCGCAAGACAGAAAGCTCAGCTTTATGAAAACTGAGACTTTGCCTAGATTATTCATGTGATTATTTAAGTTCCATTTAATGGCCTCTGTTTAAATACATTTGTTCGTTTAGGCAGTCGATCCTCTATCTGAGTTACGCAAGTAGGGAATTTCTACACGAACGGAGGATTTTCGTAAAACCGGAGGCTTAAAACGGCTCATGGCCGAGGTCTTAACTGGAATCCAATGACGGTCAGTTTCAAATATTTAATGTGCAATTTCGTAAATCTCTCATTGCGAATAAAAGCCTGATTACCATTATTCCTCTCTCTAATCTGAGCTTGGATTTTAATTATTTCCACATTCTTCATGTTATCTTTATCTTCTGCCGCAAATTAGAAACAATGTTTTTCTGTTCGCTTTTCCATTATATCCCATGTTCATCAAATTATATATTATATTTTAAAAGGCTCCGTGAGCTTCATGCATGCA
Organism: Andricus quercusramuli; assembly: GCA_932178445.1. Classification (NCBI taxonomy): domain Eukaryota; kingdom Metazoa; phylum Arthropoda; class Insecta; order Hymenoptera; family Cynipidae; genus Andricus; species Andricus quercusramuli. The sequence goes on along the minus strand of CAKNXH010002186.1, from coordinate 40,440 downwards.
CCCGTCAATTTTTCTCCGCATTGTCTGTGTCTCTGCTTTCATGTATTGACTCGTTCGCGTTCTAGTTTTACTTCCCGTGAAAAAGCGTGTTGCAAATTTGCACGAGTGTGCACTTAAAAAAAGGGTCGCAGGCTCTAGAGAAATCCGAACAGAGGAGTTGGTGCAGAGAAGGGCGTATATCAGAGCGAATGGTGCATGGTACTTGGCATTGTTTCGACTTGAGTGGCGCTTCTCTGCTGTCATCATCATTTTCAATTAGCCTGTAATGACTAGGCGTCTCTGCACTAGTAAAGCCGATGGTGATGAAGGTGATCGCTCTGGCAGAAGCGACGTTGAGTGAGTTATTAATTATTAAACTCCTTCTCGTATTACGTTAATTAAAAATTGAAATAGCACAGGACAAAGTCTCACGCTTTCATGCGACGGATGCTCCTCCATTCCTCTCGTATTATTCCTACTTCCGCTTCCACTTTTCTCGAATTAATATCTGCTTTCAGTTTATATTTACAGTTCATACTTTCAGTTCATAATTCCAGTTTATAGTTTCTACTCTCACTTTTAATTTAAGTTTTCCTTTGCCTTTTCGAATCAATAATTCAAAGCTTCCAAGCTATAGCTTTACAAATTCGTGGCAAGTGGCAAATTCAATTTTCTATATGAAGGATAATTGTGTTGGTGTGGAAAATTGAAAGTCAATAGCCTGAGAGCAGAAAGTGTTCTTAGGATTATATTAGTAGTAAGCTCGTCGTTTTCGCTAGATTATGCAGGCGACAGTGTTTGTGAGGGTAGTAAAATTAGCATAATCAAAGCAGCTTTGATCAATCGCAACGCACCTTGTTGCGCGACCATGAGCGAGTCTGCGTAATTAGCATAATATAGCAATATCATAACGTGCGTCCCGGGAAATGCGGTAGCAACAATCATTGGTGGTATCCCTAGGGAGCCGTTTAACGCTAAAACACGCTAGACCGTTTATTTCGTCCCGACTCGTTTTAACAATACTATCTTGTCCTTCCACCAAATTACTTTACTAGTCACACTGATCTGCTTGGGTCATATTGTTCAACAACAAAGACTCATTTCTTGTAGTTTTTCGTGCGCTGAATCCGAATGTGACGACGAACATTTCTCATCACCAATTCTTATTGCAATCTTTTGAAATTATATTAGGTTTTATCTCTTCAGGTGTTCAAGAAAAAAAGGGTTGAAACCCACCAAAATCGCGTTTTTTACTATCTGCTTTGCCTTATTCATCGATGTTTTCTCAAGAAGGTAAAGAATTAGTGAATTTATATTCACTAAACAGATTTTGATATTGTGGATGGAGTTTCTTTACTCCTTTAATTGTTATAAACAAGTTGATCAACAAAATCGATTTTGGTTGTATTTTGAAGTCTGGAAGCCTTTTTTATCTCGAGCACCTTGCAGAATTATGTGAAGTGAATGCACTATTAAAACTAAATACTAAAGGATTACATTTTTCACTGTTATACACAAATTTATTGAACAAGCTATTCTGGATATAGAAAATTCATTTTCTTTCAGCGAAATTGCTTATATAACCCTCAAAAATAATTATTTAACTGCAATAGACTGAACTAGACTCTCAGTTCACGAACGCGCGTTCACACGGGATTGATGGATTCCTAGAATTGCTGGTCCAAGCATTTTCTCAGGGGGCAGGGAGAGAGAGGGTTGCGACTCCGCCACTGAAGAGATGCAATACACTTCTAATCAGTCAGGTATATTGCGCAATATTATGGAAACGGTTCAGGCGGCCCTGACTGTTTACGTTTCGATATGCGCGCCTTATGAACAAGGCTATTTACAGGCAACCCCCGACTTTGATCCTGAACTGAAAGTCTGGTGTAGATTCTTTGACCCTTAATAACATTTTTCTTTGTTATAGCCAATTTTGGTGAACATATTCAGAAAAAAAGGGCTTTTAGATGAAAAAATTTACTTTTTCAAGCAAAATCGTTTAACAAGCCCTTGAAAATAATTATTCAATTGGATGTATTGACCCTTAACACTAGAATTACCTGGATTTTCTGCCACCTTCGGTTACCACGTTGGCTCAATTGACCCCTACCTGCGTTGGGTGTCAAATAATGAATTTAAACCGTTTCTACCAGCAAAAGTTAATGAAAGAAGTGTGCTATATTCATATTATATCGTGAATATAAGTGGAGTAGAGTAATGAGTCCTGAAAAAGTACAACAAACAAGTGAAAATGCTTTGTAATGTTTTGTAATGAAATACCAGCCAAAATCCGATAGGGGTCAATTGCCGCCTGCCAGTAACAGACTATAAAAACTGGATTGTTTTTTAAGTGCGCATCCAATATTAACGAAAAAAATTATCAAATACTCCTATTTATAAATAATTAAAAGTCACAAAACGCCATCTCTCTGCAAGCAACCGCTGCTGAGAATTAACACTTTGAAAATCGAAAGTGGTCGATTGACCCCGCCCGGTAGTTCTAGTGTTAACAACATTTTTCTTTGTTTGAACAACTATCATAAAAAATGCACTAAATAAGCACTTTTCGATATTGATAATTTTTTGTGTGTAGCTCAATATTTTATTTTAACCTAAAATGTAATTAAATTGAATAACATTTTGAATTTGATGAGCAATTCTGATGAACAAACTCATTAAATAGGCGCTGCTACATACAAAATATGAATTTTTTTGATGAATCGTTTATTTCACACTCAAGGATAATGTTCCAACAATGAGGCGTTTTTGTATATAGAAAATTTTCTCTTTATTTGTAATTTCTGATTAAAATCCATTTAATCTAATTAATAATTCAAAATTATTGAAACAATTTTTCGCTGGATATTAGAGTCCATCAATTTTAAAAGTGCCCATATCATAAATTTGTTCCTAATCATTATGTATAACAACTAAAAATGTTCTCAAGTGTAAACACATTCCGTTGAGATATTGTTCTTGAGGGTAAAATAAATTTGTTTGAAAAAAACGCATTTTCTCTATATAAAAACGCCTATTTCATGAGTTTCTTTGTCATAATTGTTTATGATAATCAAAAGTGTTGTTAGATGTCAATAAATGCCACTATGGTATTATTCTTGAGAGTAAAATAAATGATTATGCTAAAAAATTAATTTTCTATTTATTGCATTGGTTTATAAGAATTGTTTATGAAAATGAAGAATGGTGCTAGTGGCAATACATTGAATTCACATGATTCCACAAAAATATCGAGATAAAAAATGCTTTCAGGCTTCAAACTACAACCGCGTTTTTAAGCATTTTTAAGCCTAAATAACAATTTAAACAAACTTTATCATAAAAAATGTAAATATTTCGAGGAAAAGCCAGATTTTGGATTTATTTTCATGAGACTTTGTCTTTCTTGCTGACCGGTGTGGCCACCTGTCAAAGTCAAACAACTAAAAGAAGAGTTAAAAAGTGCAGACCGGTGTAACTGAAACAATATTTCATCTCAGTTTAAAACTTACGGTTTGAAGTAAATTATTTAGTGCACTCAATAGTCTCTTATGAATCGCATCTTGTCGATAAGATCTTCACTCCTTGATTAGAAAGAAACGAGCTATAAACAAGGTCTTAAGTTTAATCAATTAGTGGACAGGGGGAGAAAAGAACGAACGATGAAAAAAGAGGGAAAAAAGCAATCAGCTGATATTGGATATCGACACTTTTTTCAAACTAGCCATCGCTTTTCAGTTCATCGGGGAGCGTCTCTCTCAGCCCGATTACTCGCCTCGTGGGAATCGCGATTTCATGCTTTTCGAAAACGCGAAATCACGATGAGCCATCGTAATCACTGGCACTCTTTGCGTATCGAGCACTCCCGGCACTCCCCGGTGCTCCACACCCCTCTTCAACCCCTGCTGCCATGCCAGGCCGTTCTCGTTCTCCTAGCTACCCTCTCTTGATAGTGCACGGAATTCATAACGCATGGGTAACTCATCAGGTAAATGCGCGATCGATAGCACCGAGAGGGGAAATGCAACTGATATCTAATAACTCTGCAAATACTCTATATCTTACTCCCTCGCCAATGCCCTGCTCTACCTGGAATGTGTCCTGTGTGCTCTATATGGTCGAACGAACATGTTCAGTCAACAGATTTTTTCATCCAGAGCATACGAATCGATACCAATATCAAAGCGATCTAAACCGCATCGACAAGCCTCACAATTTTTCGGAAACAAAGCTTTCTTGCAGCCTTGGCCCTAAGGCAGAATTATTGACATCTATTTTTTATGGTTGCGTGTCAGGAATCGAATTTTGTGAAGTAGTTGGATCAGTTTTGTTGAAACAGTTCTGAGCTGAAAATTCTGTAGCTGTAGATATAAATAATTATAAATAAATAATTATGCTTGCATGAAAAGATTTAAGCTAAGAAAACGAGAGGTATCAATATGTACTATTTTTTGGCCTAAGGAGAATACTTACGACTTAGGGTAGACCGGGGCAGCCTGCACCGTGCGAGTAATACTCATTGCTCTGGATAAAGTTAATAACGCATATAATTGGTATGTTTTTCCTACTTTATGTGCCGCAATATTATATAGTACAATATATTTTCATATGCATCAGTAATTTGAATAAAACAATGATTCTATAATTCAATTATTTCCAATAAGCTGCATTTGGACGACGCTGTCCCAAATACACACTGTTAAAAGTTTTTGGAATTCTTCAACACTTCTATAATACAAGCGTTAGGCAAAATCGCAAACACGGTATTGGAATGCCGGAATTGCCATATTTGTATTTTAGCGTTTATAAGTCGAAAATTGTGCGGATGCGCCTCATCCGACCAATGTATCGCTGCATGATCCGTCGCATTTGAGAACTACAACATTATGTATTGTAGCGTTACCCCACATTTCGGAAATAAACTTCCAATACATTTAGTAGAAGTTTTATGCGGGAATTTTTAACAGTGCAGGGCAGCGGTATCCGCAGGTTTCTTTATAAAAGTAAGAAAAAATTAGGATTAAAATAATTTATAGTTTAGTTAGAGTTTAATCTTATAATCGACTACATTTGTCTATTATCTGAATTTAATATATTTGAAACTAAAATGACGTTAAATTTTCGTTATTACATGATGAAATAATGTTTCATCAATAAGTTACCGCATTTTTATACTATAAGTACACTCCAGGTCCCATACAAGTCAGTCCGGTTTACCAATTCATAGAACTGATGGCCCACGCAGTTTCTCAGCGGGCTAAGCGAGAGACGGTTGCGACTCTCGCCTCAGAAGGGCCGCAGTGCGCTAGTACTCAGACGAGTATATTGTGAAATATTAGGCATTCCAATTGGTAGTTAATTCAGGTGGCAGTGACTGTTTACGTTTCGAGGTTGAATTTTCAAGATTTGTGTTTAGAGCACTATATTTCTAATGAAATAGATAGTGTTATTGCGAAGAAGAATTGACATTTTTTACGAATAACGATACGATTGGCAAAGAAGCCGTTGATCCATGGTTGCCGAAGCTCCGTCTACCCTGCTTCCACTTTTGTTTTTAACACAAACATATTTGAGCACACTTTCGAAACTCAAATATTTAATTTATTATCTTATACGGAAGCTTTGGAAAAATTATGGTAACTGGGGTAAAAGGGGCTAAACATAATCCGCTTATTGACACCCCTCCTTGAAAAACTCTTCTAACAATACGATGGATTATAAATACTTGTTTCCTCATACAGAAAAGCATCCCTCAGATCTAAAAGAAAAACACCTATCCATCTGAGGAATAAAACACAATATTTCCAAATTATTTTCATACGTTGAATTTGAATTGATCTCACATTTCTTTTAAAAAATCTTGTTCGATAGATATTTGTGAATTAATTATTTTATGAAAATCTTTCTATCTTGGAGCAAAATGATGTTGATTACTTTTTTTTTGTAAAGTGGAATATTGTTTCGATGCGTTTTTCAATTTCCAAATCCAATACGTGAATTTTCAGATATTTTTACACAGAAAAAAGTCTAGTTTATATTACACCTTGAAACAAGCCAACATGTTGGCTCGAATTAAGACTTTTTTTACGATCCAACGGTTCTCAAGATAATTGCAAAGAAACTTGAAAAATAAACTCGAAAAATATAGTTTTATAAAAGTTGTTATTCGAAGAAATAAATAATTTATGTTTTTAATTAACAGTTGCTTCTGGAAATAGTGGAATCTCAAAGCGGTTATAATGTCAGAAAAAAAACCTTTTTTACCCTTTTTGAAAATTCGTAAAACACTGAAGATAAGTCAAAGATTTTTGGGAAAAGCTCAAATGAAAGCTTGAACCTAAAACTTCAACCATTATTTAAGGAAAATAGAAGGGATTACTGTAGAGTTGTCGGGAACTGCTTTTTTTATTGGAGCGCCATAGACCGTACTTTCCACACGAAGTTGGAAATACACTGTGCTGCACTCAGAGTGAAAAGTATGCGGTGCTCCAATAAAAAAGCAGTTCCCTGTTCTAGACAATTCTAAGGTAAATGCCCTTTTATTTTCCTTTACTAACGGTCAAAGTTTAAGGTTAAAAATTTCATTTGAGCTATTTTCCGAAATTTGTCTACTTTTCTAGTGTTTAATAATTATTCAAAAACGGCAAAAGAGGGTATTGTTTACATTACTGAATAAAAAAGCAGCAAGTATAGTTTTTATGAAATTCAAGATATTCTCTTATTTGCTATTAAACAAAGTGATGGAAACACGAGAAAAAAAACACCTATTGTGCGTTTAAAACCATCAATTATTTTGGAATCTATAATGATGTATATAAAACCATTTTTTTTCGAGTGTTTTTATATTTTTTGCGATTATATTGCGAATGATATGGACTTACTATAGAGAAAACCTCACGAAGGGGGAGGGAGTCTAAAATTTTAAAAATAGCCCTTTACGCAGTTTATGAACGACCCCTTTCTCATTCCACAGATACATCAGACACACTTTGTCGACCAGTGTTATTAGAGATAGTTTCAATAATGCAAAACTGATGTTACTGGTCAAAAAAATATAACCAAAAAAGTTAAAATCTGTAAAGAAGTTTGATATGCAAACCTTTTGAGTAATTCACCAGCTTCTTATTAATATTTTCAACACATTTACTGATTCTATGCAAACCCCTCATTAAAACATATCCTAAAAAGGTGTCTCTGTGATTCGGAACAGTTATGAGGATTTTTTGTTGCAAGTTTGATAGGATCTAACATCTTTTATGATCCAAAGAATCCGCTTTCAGAGAACGAGGGTGGGAAATGAGTAGATCATGGAAAAGAGGGAAGAGGAAGGGAAGAAGATACATTATATCTGGAGGAAGAGATGCAGCAAGGAGGATGGTAGACCATGGAATAGTAAAGAAAGGAAGGAAGAGATAGAGCAATCGAGAGGGTGGTGGAGATGGAGACGGCGAGGGTTAGACAGTTCTTGCACTGTCAATAACACACCCCCAGGGCGTGATAGATTAGCCCTCCCTCGCCAATCCAACTGCCATTTATCTACTTTTTGTCCCTTACTTTCGTTTTGTGGCTACTGTGGCGGTAGGCCAAAAGTGTTTACCGTCCATTCTCTTCTTTAGAGAGTGAGCAACTTCGAGAAGATAGAAGCCACTCACTCGATTCTTCATCCTTCTTTTGCGAAATCTCAGCTTTGACCCTTCTTAATCCTTCTCGATTGATGAGGAAAGGGATTTACTTCCGCGTTGTCGAACCAACCAATCCAGTGACACTAAACGTAATCAAACGTTACCAAATTGAGTCAAGCCGAGAGTAAAAGTTAATGGCCTTGAAAGTAAAATTGCTGATTAAAATGAAATAGTTAATTGAATTTCTACTGAAAAACTTTATCCTTCTACCGGGCAAAGCTTTATTGGCGTCCGTACATAATGATTTATTATCTTTCATCCAAAGCAATTCCTAACATTCATTTCTACCTACGTTTTGAATTAGAAAAAGCAAGTTTCTGTAAGGCAGCGTTTTTTCAAAAAGACACTTCTTTGTAATGGAGCGGATTTCATGCTGAAAAATACTAGGACGTTAATCGACCTGTCAATCAAGTGGCCAACCTTGAACGAATCTGGGCACATTCCACGTCTAGAATGAAGAGAACAGGGGAGCGAAATCATGGATTGAAAAAGTTTTCCGGTGCTTTTACGAAGAATAAGGACCCCACTCAAATTGAAGATAACCAAGAAGATGAAAAGCTATCAGCAGAAAGGGGAAAAGGATCTTGTGAGAAGTATTCCTGAAACTTGAGCATTTCGTTAAGGAAGTGTCTACGTGTACCGAAATTTCGGTACAAATTTCTCCAAACTACGACTTTGGCTATTTGTACCGAAATTTCGGTACGAATAGCTGTCAGATACTATTTTGGGTATTCGTACCGAAATTTCCGTACGAATATAGCTCTCAAATACTATACTTTGGCGATTTGTACCGACATTTCAGGAGTAAACTTCCGAAAAGCGAATACCTCCAATTAATTTAAAATAATTCTTTAACGACCGCGAATCCAAATAAAATTGGAATGATTACGAAATTCCTCGTTCATTTTTTGGAGTATTTTAAACTTGTTGAAAAAACAATAATAATTTAGTTAGATTTTCTAATGACAATATATATCCAATAATTTAGAATAATTGAGTATGCTTATTAAAATTATTATGAGAGCAGGATGGAGAAGCATCATCTTTTGGAGTCATCTTTATGGGAGCATGATGCTTCTCCATCCTGCTCTCATAATAATTTTAATAAACATACTTTTTAATGTTGAAAATTTTAACAGTCAACTAATTCGTGATGTTCATGTTATTAAACACACTAAACGATTGAAATTCAATCTAAACATGAATTGTCATTAGAAAATCTTACTAAATTACTATTGTTTTTTCAACAATTTTTAAATACTCCAAAAAATGAAATACTAATTCGTAATCATTCCAATTTTATAATTTTATTTCCCTCTTTTTCAATAAATATTGTCCGATAGTGTTGACACAACTTGGTTTGTTTCTTTCACCTCCAATTAATTTGAAACTTCGTATGACTATGCATTTTGAGGTTAAAACTCCAAAAAGCTATAAGAATGTCATGTTTTTCCGCTGAATTTCAGTGAATAATACCAAATTACAACAAAGCTTCAAATAGAAGTTGCTGATCTCCTGGAAATACACCTTTTATGTAATATACAGTTTTTCTGAAAAACCAATATTTTACATGACATCCTTACCCCTTTCCAAAGTCTTATGGGGGAAGGGGGAGGCACCCCTGTGACTGGTTACAGAAATAATGTTGTTCAAATCCCTACCCCTTTCCAACGTCTTGTGGGGGGAGGCACCTTTGTGACTGGTCACAAAAATATTGTAGGCCACATCCGTACCCTTTTCCAACGTCTCGTGGGGGGAGGGGAGGACACCTCTGTGACTGGTCACAGAAATAATGTAGGTCACATCCATACCCCTTTCCATCACCTCAGAGGGGGGGGGGGGGGTAATCGGAGGTATCGGCTTTTCGGAAGTTTATCCTCGAAGTTGCGGTAAAAATAGCCAAAGTAGTATCTGGGAGCTATTCGTTATTCAAAAGTAAATTTATTTAATAATAGTTACGAAAAAATTTTTCAATAATTCAAAGTTGATGTAGATAGTGCAGTTTATTTAGTTTCATTTGAGAGACATTGAAACTGATAGCATGCAGGGAATTAGATTCAGAGTGCCAGCCTGTCTCCTCTTCTTCCGGGTTCCAAATCGATGTTTAAGCTCCATCGTCCCATTTCGCATCGGATTAATGAAACTTAACGAGAACCTGCAAGCAGTACTGCGAAGGCATAGCTGTCCAATTACGTTATTTCCTTGGAGTATATACTAACCTCTCTCTACCTTCCATCGGTGCTCTAACATCGAACGAAATTGGAAAGGATAATCGAGGGTACCATTGACCGATCGGACTCGACCCAATCAACGTAATTTTCCTTTCTATGTGCCCAGCTCTACGGTGAATTCATATTTTTATTCATTTCTACAGATCAAATCGAGCAAAAGAAAAAAGAAAATATTTTCGTCGTTATTACTATGAGAATGTATTCGTATTGAAATCAGTTAAATCGTTTCCAGTGTCAAAGATATAATAGCATCAGACTTTTAAAATAGTTTTAGGGGCTTAATACTGATATCTAAGCATTTGATTATTTCAGCTTCAAACATATCTTTTAAATTTATCTAAACGTAACGTCCAGCATAAATCAGATGTTTCTAAAACTATCTCTATCCCCAGACACGTAAGAATGCATGCCACTAACTGAAGTGCCCATACACTGGGTGTCATTCTGGAACAAGTTGCTGATATAGTACCTTCTTTTGCAGAACAAGGCGCGGGATTGGGACATCGGAACGTTGGAGGGTAAAGCTTGGAAGCAATGCGGACAGTTATTGCAAGGGTGGGTCATTGAAATGATTGGTTGCTCTACGACAAGCAAGGCTAACTGTAACCCTACGAGGAAGGGGGTAATTCCACGGTGAAGGGGGAACTTGAAATAGGTGGAACGCCGGCACCAAGTTGATAATTGGAAATTCATGGGATTCCCAAACTAAGTTGTTCTAATCTGCTTCGGCCACGTCCTGTGGTCGTAATCTAGGAAAGATTAGAGCGCAATACTCGTCCAAGGACACCATTTCCAGGAAGTTTGACTCGACCTCATGCACCAATCTGCATTTCCTTGCAACAATGCTCTACCTCAATATCGACTCGGATTACTCATAAATCTTACGAACGATCCACTTTGGTTTTACTACTTCTAATCTCCTCCGGATACGTGCTGATCCCTCTAACCTGTATCCATAAATCTACGATTTTGTAAATTATTCGCAAACTTGAATTTGAGGTATTTGCAATTTATATACAGAATTGGGAGCTTACATTATAAATTGTATCTAGAACTAGCATGACGATCGCATACAATCTACTTAATAGATTCCAAGGCATTTAGCTGTAAAAACAGTTTTAAGAACCAACAAGAAGGAATCCCAAATATATGCCAACCTATCAATACTCACGTCAGATCCTTTGGAGGTTATGATTACAATCATTGACCTCTCGCTCAGGAAGGAGATAATCTCTGGGACAATGAGTCGATATTCCCGTGGTATTGTGCGAAACCCAATCCAATAGTAGACCAGAACAATAGACTGATTCAACTTAACGACCAATCTGCCGAAGGCACGCGAGATTCAGGCGGTAGGAGGAAACTTCAATAAGTGGAGAGCGAACAGAAGACGAACTTATCTGCGCACGGGTGGTCAAGCTATCAAAGGTTAATGTGGAGAGTCAAAGCTTCTCACAAGGAATGAGCTAACCGAACTCTCTTTCCGCCAAACGCAGAACAATTCGAAATTTCCATTCTGAATCTTGAAACCTCCAAATACAGAAGCTTAGAAAATGACACAAGTTGGGTAATTGTAATAAAGTCATTAACAATTCTTCTTTATCAAGAATATCAACCCGAATTCCGTATTATTTCTGAAAACCAAAGATCCAAATAAACTTAATTAAGTTGCGGACATATACTACCACAGATATATGTTAGTGATTCTGTACTTCAATTAAAGTAGGGATTGTGCTTGTAAATAAAGAGATTGCTGAATCTGTATAAAACTTTGATTGTCCCAAAAGAACGAGTCATCCTGCAAAAGTTGAAAATAGATTTCATTTCCAATTATCTAAGAATTTTATTCAACTTCGATTAGAATATAATGTGTCTTTTCATTTTTTGCATTAAAAAAAGTTATTTTAGAAATGAATTTTGATTTGAAGAGTAATGTAATACCTAAAAATTCGATTTCATCGTTTAATAAAGATATCAGATGCACGAGGGTATAGAAATTGTCGTTTACGAGCTTCATTGAATTCACTCGCAGTCGAGAATCGCGTGTATGTCGATTTTAGAATCGAAAGGGAGGTTTTCGATGTCGCGTCGGTACCAGGCTACGTTCCTGGAACTGTTCGGTTCAAACTGACGGGCATTCCAGGCTATTCGGTATTCACGAAGCTGCGACCGAAATTGAGAGATACAACGAAACCAGTGCGACGTATCGATTGTCTGATAGTTACCCGCCTAATGCATCCGTTTGTCCAATTCTCAACCGAGCGGGAAAAGATGATTCGAAATAGAAAAATTTTTAAAAACTTTCACGCTTCAAAATGAAAAATCCAATTATTTTATTCACGTTATTCAACAGTAATGCATTCACCTACACAAAAGCTATCAATCAATTTATTCAATTTGTTTTTCAAATTTTCCTTCCAAAGAAAATACGAAAATGCTGAAACGTAGTTATCCAATGACCTATTTTTAACATTATTTCTGAAAATAAAATTTTACCAACTGATACAGATGAACAACTAATAAAAAAGCAATATACTAGCAATAAATAATTAACTATCATTTATAACTACAGGATGTTTCTGTGAAGAACATTTTGTTCCTATCTCAACTTTTAAACTCTACTATGTGCATCAATTAGTAAAATAAGGAAAAATGAAGCTGCTGATTGAATCTATTGAATTGTTACCATATCTTAAAACTTAGGTATAGATTGACTTATATGAACGTCATTTTTCAAAAGATGCTTTAAATTCCTTCGCGAAGCTATACGAAGTAATATACTAGCGAAGAGAAGCTTTCCGCAGAAACGACATTTTCATTCTGCAATCCAGATGTGACATTTACTATCAATTTACGACATTACGGACCGTTAAGCACGATCCGCACTGGGTTGAGAGGGTGTAAGGTGAACTCCGCGTAAAGGTTATGTGTAACGCGATATCAGCACATGTTTGCATTCACGATGACTGAGCATATAAAAACAAGAAAAACCCCTTTTATGTTGCCAGTTTAAAATTTTTAACTTGTCATTTAGCTGGAGGATTATAACGCGAATTTTAGATTTTATATTCTGTATTTAGAATCGCGTTAGAATTAGAAATAAAAATTCGCTTCGAAATAACGATATATCATGGCGGCAAGAGAAAAAATAATGAAAGGAAAAACCGTGTCACTCGATACTCCGATTCGCGGTTCGCCCGAAAACGAGGAAACCGGAGGGGAAAATAGTGATGTTCGTTTTCATGCATGCAATTAACTACCTTACCACAGATGATGACTCGACGAAAGTATCTGTATTCTCGAGTCGTGCTTTGCTTACCTGCAACAGAAAAGTTACGACAAGATTATTCAAGTTGCCCTATAAAGATAGGGGTAGGTACAGTGGCGTAAGGTTAAATAATTTTGAAATATAACCATTTTTTTCAAATTTTTACATTTTTCTTCAAAACTGATCAACTTTTAATTTCAACATTCATTTCAAAATTTAATATCTTCTCTTATAGAAATTTGAAATCTCCTAACACGAACGTTTCGCAATCTCATGAAGAAATTTTTTCGAATTTTTGAAAATAATGTCTAATCTATTACTTGCACCTTCCTTAAATCTTTTTGAATTAATTGAAATGTTCCGAAATTCTTGGAATATTTATTTTTAAATTACTTATAGCCTTCTTCAACAACCCCTGAATACTCCAAAAGTCGTGGAAATCATTAAAATTCCTTCACATAAATTTCTTATATATTTCCTACTCTGATTTTTAATTTCAAATTCTTTGCTTCAAATTTTTATCGTGTTTGTCCTAAAAATTGGCAAAATTTCGAAAAACTATCGTGACACCACTGTGTAGCAGCAACTCTATCATGAAAAATGGCTTGAAGGGTCGATGATCGACCTCGCATGTTGCATAATATGTACACAAAATATTTTTGCATCCCATATCATTTCAGTAAATCATTCGCTGGACTCACTCTCCCTACTGTTGTGATTATTTGCTTAAAAAATAAGGCCAGCTATAGGTAGAAACCATCTATCCTAAACTCGGCGCGACTGAAACGACCCAGAGATAACGTGAAATAATGGATAATCAACGGCGAGCAGGCTAATTATACTTTATGGTGTATGTGTTCACCAACGCTTTCAAAAGCACTGAGCAAAAATGTGAAAAATCAGAGTTGGTCATCTTTTCAAAAATGAGCTTTCACATAACAAAAGAGCTATTTGAATAGCGAATACTGAAATCATATCCTCGCGCTAGAATTAAAAACAATGATATGTCTTCATGCTTGAGTTACGGCTTTATTATCATGATTCATGATATGAAGAGAAAATATTTCACGGGCAATAACTCCACATGATTACATGCTGGAAATAAAACTTTAAAATCTAATGCAATTCCTTTTTCTCTGAAAAATAACTTTAACCTTATACATTTCACAACTTTGGAACTTTTTTGGTTGACTATGTTATGATTTATTATCTCATATTTTAATTTTCATGGAAGTGCTAAACAGATTTCAGAATTTAATTAGAGGCTTCGGATGAAAAATGTATAGTATTAACAAATTTCCTATTAATGTTTTTTTTCTGTCAGTCCAGTCAGAAATTACACTTTGGGATATTTATTTTTATGCAAATTCGAATGAAGAAACTAAAATATCAGAGAATGTACAATCGTCAATTACGCATTGTAGGTAAATATCGGAATAACAGAATAGCGAGTATTGGGAGTCACACAAATGATCAAAATTATTTGTTTCCACTGCGTAACAGATTTCACATAGTTACATTTTTTCCAGTAGAATACAAATACTCGTTCATTGATACTCTTTGTATCTCCCTATATGCAGAAATGTGAAGCACTAGCAAAATGGTTCCAACCTTTAATTTATGTGTGGATTAAAATTCTCACATGCCTATTCCATTAAAAATATAATTACAAGATTTTCATGAGGACAAACGCGGGATTTCGCCGCGAGCGGGTACTATTCTGAAAAACTGCACCACCTCCCAGCGAGATCACGCTAAAATTTCAACCGCAACCACGTCTCACGAGCGTGAAATAGGTGGTTACAGTCTGCGGCGGATTCAATACAATGATCCGGCATATACTTATATATAATTAAAAAAAAAGGTTTAAAAAAACGCTGCAGGGTGCCACTGTGGGCAACTGTCGTCTATGAAAATGATAAGTAATTTTTTTTTCTCTTACATTTGATAGTTTTCTTTCTTATCTGATTAATTCTCTTCCTACTACAACTCTAAGCTTAACGTGACGGGCACCAGGCGGCAGCACGTGCTACAGAAATAAAAGTAATTGCGATTAATAATTTTTAGAAATTAATTAGCATTCCGGTTTCGCGATACCGGCTGCGAAGACTGCATGCGGCCAGGTTATGTTACACCTAACAGTCGCTATGATTGATGGCGCTCCATTATAAATCGCAGTCTGAAATTAATCGCCTGGCCTTCAACCAGTTGCCTATAGCTTCACGATGAATATATGATTTCGAGATTTGCGCGGACCTCCTGACCAAAAGTTCACTCGTCATGCCACACCTGCACACTTAATACTCTTATAGTTACCCCTATTGTGCTTCAACCTCTTTTCCATGTTGTAATTTTTAATATGCAAAATGCTGTATTTGATAAACACGAGATTTTCAGTTAAGAATAATTACAATAGTTCTTCAATAATTGCATGTAATAATTCGTTGTCATGAATTAACTATTTGGCTAATCTCAATTTTAAATCAAGGGGTTGATTATTTGAATTTTGAGTGTACATATAAAAATTTCAGATGTTTTTGAAGATGTAACAACATTTTAGAACACTTCAGCATATAGCATTTGGTTTTAAAAATGTTCTAAAAAATGTTAATGTTTCCAAAGTCTTTCAAAATATTTCAAGGAATTTCTAATTATTTCAAGTGATTTCAACCGATTTAAAGAGATTAGGAGAAATTGTAAAGATTTTTTAGGGATTTCAGTCCAATTCAAGAAACTACGAAGAATTTTATGACTTTCCGAAAGATTTAAAAAGATTTCAAGCGATTCCAAATAATTTTTAGACTGTAAAGAACTTTAAATCATTTTTAAGATATCACAAAATTTGTAAAGATTTTAATCGATTGCAAAGAATTTTGAGGAATTTCTAAGTATTTTGAAAGATTGTATATATTTTCAAAGTATGACAAGATATTTTAAGGGTTTTCCAAGAATCTTGTGAGATTTTATGGACTTTTAAGGTATTCCAGAGGATTCCAGAGAATTTTTTCATAGATTTAGACTAATTTTAAAAGACTTTAGGGGATTTAGAGAAAGTTTAATAATGTTGTAAAAGTTTTCAATGGGTTTTAGAATGTGTCGCGTGATATTACAAGACTTCCAAAGGTTTCAAGTGGTGTCAAAAGATTTTCCTATGACTTTAAGTGATTTCCAAACATTTTAAGGGATTTTATAGGATTTCTAACGACTGACATTTTTTTAAAAAGATTTCAATAGGATTTGGAGGATTTCAAGTAATTTCAATATGATTGATTATTGAAATTTGAATTTCAAATATTCAAACCTTAGAGTGTGATATTATATAATGAGAGATCAAACACTCGAGTGTATAGCAGATATTAAGATTTTAAAGATTTATAAAGATTTTAGAAGATATCTTTGCGATGTGTTTCGAAAATTTTCGCGGGATATTACAAAACTTCGCAGGGATTTATGTGGTTTCAAAAGATTTTGAGGGATTTCAAAAGTTTCCTAGATACCAACAAATATTTATAAATATTTTGAGGATTCTTGAAGTATTTAAAAATATTTAAAGGCATTTCACAGGATTTCAAGGTATTTCGAGAGGTTTCTAGAGGTTTCACAGGGCTTCTAAAAATTATGAAGAATTTCGGAGGATTTCTAACGATTGAAAAATATTTTAGAAGGCTTTGAAGAAATTATGAAATATAAAGGGGTTACATTATTCTTCAATTCATTGGAGGTTTTTTAAAATATTTGGGATTATTGTCATATGTATAGGATATTATGAGTTTTCAAAGATGTCCATGCATTTTAAGACACTTTGCAACATGAAAAAGGACTATGATCGTGCGCATAGTGCGCGGTTTTTGCGGTTAGTTGTAAAAAAAACAATCATATTTACGAATGAAATAGAATTACAACAGAATTACCCTAATTGAATAGAAAAAAAGAAGCTTTCAAACTATAACAATTAAATTTAAAGAAGCCTTATAGGAATCCAATTTCGAAAAATGGAAGAGCAAAATACTATTATGTAAAGTAGGATAGAAGGAAAATGTAGCGTTAATTCCATAAACACTCGTGTCTGATTCGACCGTAGGTGTCCCGGGTGGCCCCTGGGATGTGAGAGTGAGAGCAAGAGGATGGAGGTGGTCCAGTGGTCAAGGGGTATTACAGCCATGGTTCAGTATGGGACTTTGGGGAATGCGAGAGCATTTAAGCGCGAATGGTTTTTGTAACTGGGCGAGCGTAAAATTGGCTAACCGCTCTGTACCTTCTGGCGCTTTGCACGAATTCATTCCATATATATCTGCAATTACATATATGTGTATAACCCTCTACGCATCTACTGCGAAGAACACCAAATGCTTCTACAAGAATCCTTCCCATCGAACTTATAAAACAGTTGATCCGATTTTTGATGAAATGTTGACGTTGGTACAAATTGCTCTTTATTAAACTGATCATAAAGGCTATCATGAATATCATATCAGTTTGCTTTAAATCCCTTTATACCAGTTGAGTTGTGCTATCAATGACTGGGATTTTCTCGAGGACAGCGGGATTTAGGTTGATGGGGTCCCCTTTTTATATTGACAGGTTAAAAAATGTCTCGGGAATACTTCATGCTTATTTCTGAAAAAAATTCGTTTCAATCCGCTGGGATCTCGATTTTTTTATTCTTAAAACTGGTATTGATTGGACATTTAATACAAATATGAAAAATTTATAGGAAATGTTAGTTTTTAATGGTTGTATATTACTAGAGTGAATTTAGATGTTACATTTTGACGAGACATTCTACGATTTATTAGATATAATAAATATGAGGGAAATCATAGAACCCTATTTTTTATAAGACTTCATCGACTATGTTTCTGATACACCAAATCCTCCTTGTTTAGTTGGAAAAATGTCTGTATTTTCAAACATTCAATTTTGAAAATGAACTCTTTAGATGAGATTATCAAAGAAAATGATGAGTTCGTTCACTTTTGATGAAAATGCTTTTTTACAATTTGAAGAATTTTTCCTGTATAAAAGTAGTGAAATGAAATTTTTATTACGAAATTTTGATAAAGAAAAAACATTCCTTCCAGAAAGAAGGGAAAATAAATAAACATGATAGAGTTCTCAGAGGTATGATAGACTAGAAGGCTTGACAAAATTTGTATTAGTCGCATATAATTTCAAAAAAAATCGCATCTTTTTAAAGATAACGAAAAAAGCAGTATCAGAGACTGAATGGCTGAAATAGTAATTTTATTTGTTTAGGAATATTGAGTTGATCATTTTCATTGATTTTCAAATATTCTTCTCACAATTACAGCATAACTCAAAATTAAAACAATTTTTTAACACTAGACATTCAGTTTTTTAAGGCTTTTAATTTGAGACTGTATAATTTGAATATGAAATTATTAAATTTTTCCAATTTCTGACAATACATATTGACACAATATTGAATTCAATATGAATAATTTCAAATTTTTCAAGATATCAAGCCGAAATACATTGCATTCTCAACAAAAAAATAGGAGAAAACTTTCAAGCCAGGAAGACAAATTTTTTAAAAGCCAGTTCAATTCCCAACAAAAAAGTCAATTTTCAGCCAAGAAAGGTA
Source organism: Andricus quercusramuli (assembly GCA_932178445.1). Classification (NCBI taxonomy): domain Eukaryota; kingdom Metazoa; phylum Arthropoda; class Insecta; order Hymenoptera; family Cynipidae; genus Andricus; species Andricus quercusramuli. The sequence goes on along the minus strand of CAKNXH010002186.1, from coordinate 21,675 downwards.
ATCTCAAAAGAAAAAAAAATATTTTTAAACAAAATAATTAGATTTTCAACCAAATTTTGAAATTTTCAAATGAAATAGATTAAACTTGAAGTAAATATAGTTGCATTTTCAACTAAATAATAATTTAATTTCCAAGCCAAAAAGAAGAATTTTTTGGAAAACAGTTGAATTATATCAGCCTCAAAAGTTGAATCTTCAACAAATACATCGTTTTCAACTAAGAAAGATGAATTTTGAACCAAATAGTTTAAATTTAAAAACCAAAAATTAAATTTTAACTATATGGTTGCATTGACAACCAAATAGATGATCTTTCAATCAAGAGAGACGATTATTCAATAAAATAGATGAATTTTGAACCAACTAGTTGAATTTTCTGTCCAAAAAGAAGGAACGTTAAACCAAAAATAGTTGGCTTTTCCTATTAGGTTTTATTATCTCAGTTCGATTTCAAGCGAAAAAACAAAGAAAAGGGGAAGTTTCTTGAAAACAGTTAAAAAAGAGGAATTCTTGAAAAAGGGGGAAAAAGGTACAGGAGAAAGAGTGTGAAGTCTGTAATTGAATTTGAAATCAATGTATCTTAAATCTTTTCGACTTAAGAATGTCCACCTGTTAAGGCTTGCAATTTGAAAAAATCATAACTTTAAATACGGATTCGCGAAATTAGAAAATTTTTAAATTTCAAAAATTATTAGTTAAACATTTTCCAGTTATGGAGCTTCAATGAGAAATCATAAATTTGTAATGCTCCCGCTTAAAATAGTACCATTTTTTCTAGTTTTAAATTTCAGTTTTAAAATTTTCGTTGTGATTAAAATTGAATCTAAATATATCGAACTTCTGAGGAAAGCGGTAAAAAGTTTATCATGCGCATTTTTCTACAAAAAGTGGAAAAATGTCAAGAAAGTCGCAAGGCGAGAGCCCTTGATTCTGTATTTTAGAAATTAAACTATTAATTGGGGAGATACAATTTTTTAGTATCAAACCAAACCCTTGCCATTCTTGGAGGTCGATAAATGTTGGTAAGGGGAATCTATAACTGGAATAGAGGAAATATTTAGCAGATATGAAGGCTGTGAGACTCTGAGCATATTGAGATAAAGGATATTTAATTTGGTGCATGTTTAGAAATTCAATATACCCTTAGGTGTTATAAACGGGTTGAATTTCTTTTATAGATGCGACGTGTAGGATATAATTGGGAGGATGTAAAGTGGTCGAGTTTGCATGCAGTATCGTATGTGCTCACTATTTGCTGCGCCGTGTAGCGCCTTATATCCTCTTATCATGGGTATAATCGTCAAGCGGCTTCGTGGGGGATTACGAAAGGTGCCATTTCCGAGCCGCGAAAGGACATCGAAGCGCGTTACGGTTGCGCTCTCAGTATAATCCGACCGATTACGTTATGCTTAAATATTTATCGGGCTGCATTAGGGAAACATGAGCCCTCTCTATGCATGGGAGTGCAGCACGTGGGATCACCATCCCTTTTACACCGTCCACCAATGCGAAACCTCTAGTAGCAGAACTCACAGAACCACTACAAGTAACGCATCCCCAACACCTCCTCTCCCTAGTCACCAGTTTCACGACCTCCATACCGCGAACCAGAAACTAAATTCTCCGAAACGAGCCAGCCGAGCATGGTCACAATTACCGCGGTGCCCGCGGTACGAAATTGAACGACCGCGGCGTTTTTCGAGTGTGCGGTGGAGAGAAAAAAAAGTTTCGGGTCTGAACGTTTTTACTTTTAGCTGGCTTTGTTTTTTATTTTTATTTATTTACCGAGGAACACTCGAGCTTTCCACTCCGCAACGTGAGCTTAACTCTCTTTAATCAATTGCCGACCTAGCCAGTTTCCTCTTTTTCAGTGGGAAATGTTTGGTATTTCTGTGAAGGTAACCTGACCCCGAATTCCTGGCCCTTTCGTCCTTTTCGTGGAATCATTGACAAAGAAGGTTCTAGTAGTGTAAGATTGTACAAAATGTCACAGAATTAGATCCAAAGCCTGAAGAATGCCTACATTTTTCAACTGTTCAATAAGCGTCGAATTAGGTTTACATACAAAATTGTATAATTTCAAGATGAAAGAGTATAACAACTTCTAAATCTGTAGGGAAATCATCGTGTTACTATAATACCAATTTTAGTGTCCTGTGTCTATACATACAGTTCACCCTTTAGAGATTTTAAAAAATATTTTTGAAAAAGTCGATCTATAAGAGAAATGATTAGAAGGTCTTGAACTTTTATCAAATATACCCTTGGTTAAAATATGTACAAATACTTAGCAATTATCCAGGAATTCTAATAAAGAGAATTTATTTGAGGTAGTTAAATGCGTCAACGTAGACGTCGAGGAGTTGATACGATCGCGTAATTTCCAGGGGCACACGCGGTAATTCTAACGACCGAAGAGATGGATGGAGAGCAAGAGAGATGGCAAATGAGACAGAAAGACGGATAGATTTTGAGCGGAAGAAGGAAGCAAAATGTGGAAGAAGAAGGACACTCCTGACTTATCACCCCTCGTAAAGGAACACGGCAAGCGGCGCTGCACAAATTCGAAACACAAAGCGCCGCCATTTCTCCAGAACCTTTCTTGCTGGAGACTCTTGGAGAAATGAAGAAGGGAACTTTAGAGAGGTTTTCCAAAAGAGAGAAAGAGAGAGAGAGAGAAATGAAGAGAGAGCACCTTATACTGCAGTGAACCCAGAGTTGTGCTTTGACCCAAGGTATTCATGAACGTATAGCGAGCCTCGTGGATTAGCATGTGAAAGAACGCTTTGCACGTCGTTTTCCATCCCCACTGCAGTACAGACATCCATCCATTCCCTTTACTATTTTCCCCTCATTCCATCATTACGCCATATTTTTTTGCTTGAGCCACTCGATAGCAGTCATGAACTACTATGAAAGTGCCTCGCCAGCTAATCGTCATTCCCCTTATCCTACCCTTTAACCCTTACTGAAAACCACCCTCCGTTACTAAACCTTTCTAATTGATTACACACCATTTAACACGGCTATCACCCGTTATTGTTATATCCCTAGTCACACGCTCTTTTCGAGATAAACCTATGATAAATACATAAAGATTATTTTTATGTGGTGTCTTTTTGAATTAGATTTTCAAACGAACAGCATTCTTATTTATTTCACATACATATCGACACCCTATAGAGTATAGTTCTCAAAATAGACCGAGGGAAAGTTTAATCATGAATCGAGTATAAAATCGAACACTATTCACAAAATCAAACATATTTCACGTTACATTTATGCCCTATTTTAAAGGAAATACATAATTCACAAAGTAGCTTTAATTTAGAAATTAAAGATTTTATGAATGCAGTTGAAATATTTTAACAGGAATGCTTACATATTCTCGACTCTGTCTGCGCGGAGATATTTTTAACAAAAATGGACAGTTGTATGTCAGCTTGAAATAAGTAATAGACCGCTGTAATTTCAATGTTATAATGACAAATTTCACCTTTTCATCGTAGCCTTAGACAGGTATTTTCTTATTAACATTTTAACTCACACAACCGACGCTTAGTATTTCACAATTTTTTCTCTTCAAACAGCAAGAAGTTGAAAATGAATATACTAAATGAAATGAAAATGAAATACTGTGGAAAGTTAAAGGCTAATTATAATAATCTTAAAATTTATTCATTCATTTTGTCCACATTGGAGCTCCTATGATTAGGTTGACTTACTGAGTGCTTTTGTCTCTCGATTTATTTCTACCACCCAGCAGCTTGCAAGCGTCAGTCTGACATCTTATAAGATTCTGTTTACACTTGAAGTTGTTTTAAGGGAATTTAAAGTCTTTAGTTTGAATTGGAATTTCAAATTCTCATAATTCAAAATTGGATGCAGTGCTGGGGAATTTAATCGAAAAAGGAACTGACTACAGCTACAGTTACTTCATAAAAATAGTAATTTTTTCGCTTCAAGTCACTTTAAGTACCTGCAAAGTTCATTATCTCTATACAGAAACATATTTTACACATGTAAAAAAATCATCCGAGTTTTCAAAAAATCATTCAAAGCTGTCATTTCTACTGTTCACAATTGAAGAACTTTCAAATGCAAATCTATAAAATTGAATAAGTTTCAATTTCTAATTTTTGAAATTAAATAATTTTTCATTTTAAAAATTAACGTCTTTAAAGGAGCTTCAAAATTGCACTACTTTCTATTTGACACCTTATATGTTTAAGAGTCTTCATTTACAAATATTTTAAATTGAAGAATTTGTAATTTGAAATCGACATTCCAGAATTTTAAATTGTTACCCTTAAAAATGTCAATACTTTGAATTATAAATCTTTAGAAGTAAAGTATTTTTCATTTTGAAAATGTACAATTAATTATTATACAAGTGTTAAGTTTTACAACAGAAAATTCTATAAAATTGATGATTTACATTTGGAATTTCTTGAATTTGAAAGATTCAGAACTGAAAGTTTCACTTTTGATCATCAAAATCATCCAAATTTAATATTTATTTTTGCATCCTTAGAATTAAAGAGTTTTCAATAAAACTGGGATCGTAAATTTTTAAAATTCTAGAGTTTTTTTTAGTTTCTTTTCTAATTTTGAACATTTACAATTTAAAAATAAGCAAGATTTAAGTTTTACAATTCAAAATTCTGTAATTTGTATGCTCTTCATTCGATATTTCTTCAATTTGGAAGTTTAGAATTGAAAGTGGTCTTTTGTTTTTCAAAGTCATCAAATTTTCTATACTTAAATACACTGAATTCAAATTGAATTTTAGAATCTTGTGTTGCAAATCTTAGGCATTGAATAGTTTTTAATTATGAAAAGAAAAAATTATTTAGAATCGAAATATCGAAACCTTGACCTTTGATCTTCAAAAGAATCGAACATCAAAATTTGAAATTTTTATTTCTACATCTTTAAGACTAAAGTGTTTTTAGTTTTGAAAATTGATAATCAAGTCTTCTTTCTAATATTGTTCAAGCTATGAACAATCAAAATTAAAAAACAAATATTAGGTTTAAATCAATACTAAAACTAAAATTTAAAAGTTATGAAAATTGATGTAGCTACTTTAATATTTATTTTAAATATGATTACTCATTATATTTTATAGTACTTTCAATTTAGACATAAATGTTTCAATTTGATAATTAGGCGCTCAAAATGAGAAACATGTGATAGGCTCGCTCAGTATGCTATTTTTGGTAGTTGATAATAATTAGAAACAAACATATGAAATATAAATGGACAATTTTTTTATCAAGGTTCTATGCAATTTCAATTATTTATTGAATAACATTTCGAAAAATTTTTCTAGGTATAAAAATTATTTCAAATTTCACAATATTTTAAGTTAAGAGTTCAATGTATTGCCCTATAGGAGAAAAAATTCCAAATAATGATCAATATAATAAGAACATTCAGTAGAGATTTGCCTTAAAAATAAGCCTAACGACTTTAAAGATGTTTATTATTTCTTATAAAAGCTGGCACCCCTAGTTCTCAGCTCTGTTGTTGACACCCTGGGTCCGTTCGCGACCAGAGAAAAAATTCTTATGTGAGCAAGATATTCAATATTTTGACTTAAAATCTTTGCTTGGGTATTCTTCAGGTCACTTTCATGAATCCCAATAGTTTATTCCATTGATTTTCAAAGTTCAGGTGGACAAAAAAATGAAAAACTCTAAAAAACTAAAAATATGACCTTTTTACAAAACAATGCAAAACTTTTTCAATTTTAAATATTAGGTGTTACAGATTTATCTAAATAATGTCAAGATGTATTACTTCAAGATAAAATCATCTTTTCTATGTTTCGTGAAAAAGGTATTTATTCAAAAAAATAAAAGTGAACATTTTAGGTGAAAAAATATCCTCTTTTATTTTCAAAATAAGATCAATTATTCATAAGAAAAAGTTTTTTTTTACATCATACTCATACAAATACCAAGAAATACAGTAATTATTGAAGAAATTTCATTAAAAAAATTCATTTTTTTATGTCCTGTAACAATCAAAGCATATAGAGAAACAGTGAATCTCGCAAGATGGTCGGTCGCGAACAACCCCAGGGTGCCAGCCAAGGGTTAAAAAAAGTAACTAGTCTTTAAGTAAATACTGGAAGAGGGAATTCCAAGCAGTAACAGTCAATGGTTTACATTGAGTTTCTGCCTTCCATACAACAATTGAAAAGAAAGTGCTTATCTTTCAGAAGAATTGAAATGGAAGAGCCTCGGCGACCCATGCGGTGATCACTAGCCTAACAAGGTTCATCTCCGGATAGTCGTGGGACCGGTACCTCTAGAGAAAAAGGTTCTCAAAGTACTTAAAGATGTTGCTCTTGGTGGTTCGGAACCCACCTTAAACTGTAGGTCCCCCTCCCACAACCATGTAAGTGTATGGGGCTACTTTTATGTAGTTGAACTTAAATCTTCAAGAAAAGACAAAAGCGTCTCGAGTTTTTGTGCTGCTTTTTGAAGCTAATTCGCAAATATGGTAGAAGTAAAAAACTATGGTTATAAGTAAATTACAAGAAAATCTATGGATAAGGTGAGAGAGAAAAGGAATGAGAAAAGAGAAGAACCTTTTTTATATGAGAATAAAGAGAAAACCTTGCAAGTTGATAAGGAATTCTCCATTCTGAGATTATATCTTTGATGCAAAAATGTCCGAAAGAATCTGCAATTAGAACCTATTCGATCCAAAGGTCTCAAGATGTCTTATGACATTCTCCATAAATTCTCTTGAATATGATAATTAAGTTTGTGACCACTGACAGGTGAGTTCCATTAGAGTTATTGGCGGCCAATGGCATCTTCAATTACATTATTCGCCTGCGAAAGTAAGCCTGTCACTAAGCCTCAGGTTCGACATAGGAGCTGTGGCAGAAGAGAGATCTTGCAGCGGAGGTAGGCGCTTGTCAGTAGCGAAAAGCGATACGTCTTACTCCACCTCGGATTTGTGTGAATTCGCATTCGAGTCTGTGAATGCGTAAGCGCGTGTGTAAGCGTGTTCAAGTATAGCAATACAGACTCGTGTGTGCGGTCCTTTGAGGTTATTCATGAGAGGATTACCATGTGAAATGCCTAGTAGAGCTAGGTGCTAGGCTCTTCGACGTTTTCTCCCTTTCTCTCTCCCATTCTTCGATTGACTTTCTCACTATTTTCTCCTCCCAATACCATATATATTACTTTCTAAGCATCTCTCTTTCCTTTTATCATTCTCCTTTCCTATCTTTCTTGAATACGCATGTAAGTCCTTGCAGTCCTACTCTTCTCTCCTCTTGTCACGACTATCACGAAACTCTGAAGCGCTCTGGGAATTCAGCTCGTTCGGTTACTGAGACAATTTACAACCACTGCTTACTCTTCGTCTCTTAACCGAATCGAAGGCGTTTAAGAACTGAGGCCGTTTAACAGTTAGTTAGAAATGGCCGAAGAATGTGAGCCTTAGGGAACGTGTATTCATAGATTATCACAAATATAGCATTATTAAACAAAACCAAATTTCGGCAAAGTGCTATGCAATTGGACAGTGTTTTATGGAAAAAATTGTGTCATTTGGATAAATATTTACCGAGGGGGAGAAGGTGAAAATTTTAAGATTTTTGTGGATATCGCCTATCTCGGCGGTTTTTAGCGATACAAAAAGGACCACGAAGCTGGAGGTACCACTTTATCACATTGATATGGGCACTATGCAAGAATTTAGTGCTAATTCAGTCCTTATTTAGGCTACCAAACAAAAATGTTGTGCCCTGTAATTTTTTTCAAAAATGGATAGTAGTGCTAGCTTCACAACTTCACAGCTTCACTGTGCAATAAACCTCATTCTTAGGTTTTTATATGGTGATAAACGCTGAGTTCACAACGCTAACGGGGTGGGGGGGGGGGGGGGGTAAAAATCATCTTCTATAATATATGTTTATTCGAATTCAAAAACATACTCAAAAAGTTTTCGGCAAGTTTTAGATGTAAAATATAATACGTCGGAAGCAATTTATTAATATTATTGCCTCTCGGATAATACACATTGCAGTCAAATATTTTTTTGCAACACCTACTTTCAATGTAAGGACTTCCATACCTCTAAAAAATGTATCAAAAAATTTGTTTTCTTGCTGGAGGGCAACCATCCCCCCATTTGTTTCCAAATCCGAAAAAAAACAAATTTACAATAATTTGTTTCGTTGGAATTTTTATTTCAACAGGTGCCGCCGGGAATTTAAAATTTCCCATGTAAAATAAATAGGAAAAAATCACTTTTTTTTAAAAAAACTTCTAGAAGACTTTTCAAACAAAAATTCTATGTGTCAATCACATGGGTTTGCCAATAAGGGAAGCCAACTGTTTTGGTTAAAAGTTACTTCCTTTTGGTTTAAAAGTCTACTATAATATTTTTTGTTTACAATTTATCTCGTTTGGTTACAAATTTTATTATTTGGTTAAAAATGTAACTGTGTTGTTGAAAATGCAACTATTTTAATGGAAGCTTAATCTTTTTTATTAAAATTGCACATGATTGATTGAAAGTGAACATGTTTTGGTTAATGATTCAACTTTTTTTTTTAATTCGTCTTCTTTGTTTGAATTGAACTGTTTTTTATTTAAGTTAAAAATATTCTTGGTTAGAAGCTCAACTTCTTGGTTGAGATTGAATTACTTTGTTACAAATTCTTTGCTTTGTTGGACATTCAACATTTTAGTTCAAATTTCATCTCATTGGTTGAAAATCTAATTATTTTGAAGAATAAAATATATTTTTTAAATTATTTTTTTGATGGAAAATTGTAACTACTCCGTTTTCGGTTGAAAATCTATCCTTCATAAGTTGATAATTCCAGTATTCGGTAAAAAATATATTTACACTACCGTCGCACTTGAGAAGTTCAAAAAAAAAATTCAAGATTTTCTCGATTTTTCTACCTCAAATTCAACTTTTTGCACGACCTAGGAAAATTTTTTCAAAAACCTGAAAATTATACGACATGGAGCCTGAAATCTTATCTTTAATTTAAGCCAAGAAAACTTAAAAAATCTTCATGGGTGCCCGAGATATGATTAAAAATGTTCAATCGTCTCTGAGCTCAATTTTAATCGACGATCACGATCCTCGGGCGGTCCGCTGCTCGTTTCCTTCGTTCAGGCAGGACCGAATAGGCCACGCACTAAGGTGGCGCCTCTTATACTTTTGGTTTTCTTCATCAGTAATTTTTATTTCGAATTATGGTGAATGAAAAAAAATATTTATTGTTATTTGTGAGTGTTGACAATTATTTGAATCTAATAATATCTCCATATTAAAGAATAGGACAATGTCCACTTAGGCGCCACCTCTGTGCGTGGCCTATTCGGTCCTGCCTCAACGAAGGAGGCGAGTAGAAGACCGCCCGAGAACCGTGATCGTCGATTAAAATTGAGCTCAGATACGATTGAACATTTTTAATCATATCTCGGGCACCCATGAAGATTTTTAAAGTTTTCTTGGCTTAAATTAAAGATAAGATTTCAGGCTACATGTCGTATAATTTTCAGGTTTTTGAAAAAATTTTCCTAGGTCGTGCAAAAAGTTGAATTTGAGGTAGAAAATTTGAGAGAATCTTGAATTTTTTTTTTGAACTTCTAAAGTTCTGTACTATTTTCAGAAGGTCAAAAAAATATTTGTTGGGTACCAATAGACTTGGAATTTCATGAGCTTTCCAACTGTTTTTTAAAAAATGCCCTATCTCTTTTTTTCGCCGAAATATCGTCGTTCGAATTCAGCAGTGATTTTTAATAGCGCTCACGCGAGTCGTGCGCACAATTTCCGACGGTAGTGTATTTTGATGAAAATTTCTTTTTTTGAGTGAAATATCATTCTTCTCTGTTAAAAAATTATCCTTTTGGTTGAAAATTCAAGTATATAGTTGAAATTTTTTTCTGCGGGAAATTAATCTTCTTGGCTGAAAATTCATCTTTGTCAAAAATCCGGCTATTTGGTTAACAGTCCAACTATTTTTTTGAAAAATGGTGTCTTTCGCTTGAAAGTTCAACTATTTGGTTTTAAATGCAACTTCTTGTTTGAAAATTAATTACTGTTGTTGAAAATAACTTTTTTATTGAGAATTCATCTCTTTGGGGCTGAAATTCAATTGTTTTCTGAAATATTCGACTTTTTAGCTTGAAATTTGAAAACTCTTTTCTTGAAAATTCGCCTTTTGGTAAAAAAAAAAATTTCTTGGTTGAAAATTCAACTATTTCGATGAAAATTCAATATATTCCTACTTCGAATCTGCGAAATTTAAAGCATTCTGTTTCAACGCCATAATTTTGTTAGAAAATGTACATCCCTATGATTCCCCTATTTTCGCGAAAAGTCGCCTTATTTCCCCTTTTTTGAGAATATTCACACACTTACGGTGCAATCACAAACATTCCTTTTCATTCGCATACTACATGATGTGCCAGTTTACAAAAATGTTATAATTTTCCAATATTTTAAGTTTTTCAAGGACCAAATCTCATTTTATAAGGCCATGTCCAAACATCCGGACAGTCCGTACGTGTATCTGAGTGCATCACACGGTCGAGTCTAAACATACGGACCTGGAAAGGGGAAGGGGACGTGGCTTGTGTCCGGACGCATAGACACTACCTTTTTAAAAACCCCAAACAAAAAATAGTAATTTTTAAAAGCTTTGCGAAAAATCCTAAATTTTTTTAAGTGTACAGAAACTTTCTCGCACTCAAAATGTAATTTAAAAATCTTGTAACACTTCAATATTTCTAGTTTTTTCAGGACAAAAACCAATTTTTCTAAGGCCTGAATAAATAAAGTAATTTTCAAAAGATTTTCAAGCTATCCTGAAACTGTTTTGCGTACGTAGATACGTTACCGCACTCAAAACTTACATAAAAAAGGAATATTTTACCAATTAGAAAGACCAGACTTTGAATATATGTATAAGTCTGAGTGCGAGAAAGATAAATAAAGATGAAAACCATATGAGGGCTCAATTTCAACAGTCTTTACCATAATTCAAATTTGACTTGCACAAATATTCAGAGGAAATCGAAGAAAACTCGAGATTGGAGGTAGAGGAGACTTCTGAAGACTTCCCATTCGATGCACATGGAGTCGAGGATCCTCAGATTTTTCCTCGGATTTTTCCTGGACGAAGCGTAGATGCTTTGAGGGTCGATGGGGTGATAGTGGGCGGGGGGTGGGGGGTTGAAGAGTCCAGAAAGCTTCCTAACGATGCAAGTCAGAAAAAGGGGGGTAGACCTGACGACGAGCATGTTCCAATGTCCCGAGAGAGCGTCCCGTTTGAAATACAGGACATAATGGTGTCGACTATGCGGTGTGGACGAACCAAGCGCATCTGGCAAGCTGCCCGGACATACAGGACCCTTTCGTGACGAGCTTGTTAAATTTATCGAAAGCGTCAAATTAGGAGAGAACCAGACCCGCCCCTAGCGCCCTCTCACACTTTCTTCTCTTTACGTCTTTCTACTTCTGCCTTTCTACCCGCCCCCCTCCCCACCCTCCCTATCACAAATGGTATCCCGGTCTCTCAAGGCTTCTGTCGACCCCAAGTTTTCTCACTCCTCCTATCCTTCGTTATTCTCTCCCTACTTTACCCAGGCACCTTTTACCCCGCAGATTTTTGAATTTATCGCTGAGTTCATAGCGACAGGAACTCAACGATGCGTGTGCCTTCGCGATTTCATTCTTCTGTGTGATAATTGACGTTTATTGAGATCTCCCAGCGGAAGTCATATTCATGTAGGGCGGGGCACGCTAGTGTTGACTTGCAATATCGCAAGTTATGTGAGTTGAATGCTGATGTCTTGGAAAAACTGGACGTCTTGAACAATCTAGGTTTTTAAAATTCTAAATTCCAAATAGTTGTGGTTAATATGCTTGAGTGGATAAAGATGCCGAATGGCTTGTTACTTCCGGTGTGGTGAAATTCGCAACTTTGTTCGCGATGTCACGATCATTCATAACTATGAAACTGCGTGTGCCTGCGTAAAAGCCAGATCGTTTGGATCCCTCATTTCGAATGATAAAGTAAAAATTTAAAATTATGCCTGCGAGTTAACTATAACACGCAAGGAAATTGCTCCCTAAAAGGTTCTTAAGTAATGGAACGATCGATTCAATGAGTAAATTATCCTTTATATCATTAAATAGCCTCAAAAGGCGTTACTGGTTCTGTTGAATTATAGTTATGGTACCTTAAATTTGAAGTGCCAAGTTTTAATTATTATTATTATACCATCAATCCCATGACAGAAAAAACAGAAGTGGATTTTTTTGCGTGTAACTTTTAAGTTAGATGAAGTGGAATTTTTTTTCAACGAAACAACATAAGATATATATAGTTAATATGGTAACCATTTCCCATGTGGTGAGTAATTCTTGAAACGTCCAGGTAATTTTTGTTGCTGGTAAAAATTATTCTGAAATCATTGTAAAGATTACACTTTTTCTATGATAGTAAGGTACATACTCTTTACTCAAATCAGATCTACTAAGCTGCCACACTTCATCACATATTTCTTATAAACTGTTTTTCTTCAGACTGTCCTGTCATGAGATACAACTTTAACTTTCTTCACATCCATATATCTTTTAATGCAAGCTCTTTTGTTTTCATCTCCGTAGAGTCTCATTCACACATTCCCACCATTCTTTCCTCGGTCTGCTTCTGGGTACACTGACATTCACTTTACCTAAATACATGGAAAATTAGAATGTAATTCCCTACGTTTGTAGATTTTATGAATATCTTCAAGGCCAGCCGCAAAGTCCTACAGGAATAATTTAAACTCACTGTATAAAATTCTAATGCCAGTTATAAGCCAGATTGACATAGCATATCCCTTTGTGTATCATGAAGAAATTATTTTTAGATACATGATTAGTTTTGCACTTACTAGGAATAACGTCATGCTTTCGTACCCTTATTTTTTTAAGATTAACCCTCTATCAATCCCCAGTCTGTTTTAGCCTAAGCAAATGTTTGACCGTTCATTAAAAAAAATCCTAAAATTCCCTGTTCCTCTCTCTCTGAATTTCCCTTCCTGCTTTCCTTCCATTCTTTCTTTGTATTTTTTCTTTCGTTCCTCTTTCTGTCTCTTATTTTTTCCTTCTCCTATTTGTTACATTTAATCTCTATCCTCCTCTGCTCTTCCTATTTATTCTTTTTACCCTTCTAACACTCGGTTTGTTTGAAAAACCCGGGAGATTAAACCATCGGGAGTGCTGCGACAGCCAGTAGCTGCCTCCACTTCTCGTGTCGGTACGATCGACTACCCTGCTTTTCCTCTCTATTCTCCCGCGGGAGAGGTCCAATCACTTTATCTATCCATCCTGGAAAAAGAAAGAAAGTTTGGTGTCGAAGGTAAGAGAGAGGAGTGCAGACCTAGAGCATTCGTATCAAGGGACCGACCTAATCCGCAGGCCGATAGAACGTCTCGTTTCCCGACTTATCGCGCTTCTGCTACTTCGGGAGACACAGGAAATATCGATAGTCGGGGATCAAGGAATGATAGTCTTCTAGAAGAAGGTGAAGGATTTACAGTCCTCTTTTTAGATACTCAGAATTATCCAATCTTGAAAAAGTTAGCCAAAAGAAGCGGAAGATTAAAAACTGAAGAATTGGAATTGATTTTTGGGACGTTGTGAGAGACAAAAGATATTAACCTCTTTTGTTTGCGGGGAAACCTATTTCAAAATTAAGGGCCTGGATCACATAAATAATTATAATATTTTTCTGCGCCAAACGGATTGGCCTCTGACCCTTGGTATTTAAGTGACTAGACTGCATAAATTTAATATACAAAGTGCATTCCTCCGACTGTAATTAAATTCTAATGACAAATGACATATTCTACGACGGCAGGAAAACTATCGGCCCTTCAACGACTGAAAATCTATGAGGGCACTGCCATCTGGTACATTTCAGTTTGTAGTTTGCATTAATAATCCAATTTTATTAACTTATTACTTATAATCCTTAGTACTCTTACTTAGTACTCTCATTCAATATTAGCCAGGGCACTCAAGCCCTGTTATCAATTACATTTCATGTTAAAAATGGATAAAATTGCTTAACTTAAAATAAATATGGACTCGAATAGGTCAGACAGCAGTGCCCTGATATACTTTCTGTCACTTGCCAAAAATATCAAAAACTTAGCTTCTTTAGTTTAAAAATAAGAAGGCGGGAAATAAGCACATGGTGCTGTCGGTGATTAATGACATATTTTCAGGTTATATATTCATCTGCTATTACCAATGTAAGGGGTGCGGCATATTATGTGGCATGTGGTAAGACATGAGTGCCTTCAGATGAATTCACTTTATGCCACTTTTCGGTTCGATTAGAAACCGGACCTCCAAAGGCACCCTTCTTTTAATTGAGCTGTAAAAAATTAAAAAAACAATTTTGTACTGGTTGGCGGATTGGGCTACGCCAAAAAGAAACCGCTGACTGGCGTAGTTGCGTATTATTTCAAAAAATAGTTCATAATTATATATAATTTAAAACTGGGAAAATTCAAACAATTTAAAAATGAAAAATAAAGTTTCAAAAGCCCCACACAACTTTAGAAAGGAAAATATCGAAGCATCTGTATTATTTTTTATATCGTGAAACTTAATGCAAATCTTCCTTTTCTTCAAAATTTTGCCTTTTAGTTCTAAAGATTTCAAAAATGTCCCCATAAGCACTTTTAATCAGAATTTGACATAAAATCAGAAAGCTCTCAAGGTAGGAGTATCGTGGGAAGATTTTAAGGTCTTAGGAGTCACTTAAATTTTACGGGTTGTAACGAGAATCGCAATTAAGTAAGTTATCGATCGATAAAGGCCTGTAATCAGGGATCAGATGGCTGCGCATATATTATGGCCTTGGGCGCTGTCGCAGCCGCGCCGGTAGTTAACAAGATGCACTCAAGTAGACAGTATAACAAGTAAGTAACAGTTAAGCCTCTGGTCCAGTGCATAATTTCACTTAATTTATTACTCAGCTATTGATTATTATTATTTTGTTTATAACTGGTCTATGTATTACTATTATAAACGAAATTATCATCAAATTAAAGATCCACATATTTCTATCATCAATGTATGTTTTCCAGCGATAAAAATAGAAAAATTCTTATTTCACGAAGCTGTGAATTTTGATTTGAAATTCACGAATCTCTTAAGTCTTCATTATCGTGAGAATATCTCAAAATTTGTCAACGGAAATTGTTACGTACCAAACCTCAATTTCCGAAATCAAAGCATTAGAATTCGGTCTGCACGCGAATTTCACAATTGCCCTTTCCAAAGCTTTACTCCCATGCTACTAGAGTGTCACCATTCAAGATCGTAACCATTTAGATAAATGTCTACCTTCCTTCCGCTCTTTCTACGGATCCTCTCATTTAACACAAGATATAAAATTCAGAATCCGTTCTAATGGTGGTAGCTCGTAATTAAAGAGAGAACTTCTCGTCCAAGAATGTAAAAGATATGATCAGGACAAAATAAGAATCAAAGTTCTAGAGGTGCGTGGAGTGGGAAAGGAGGGGGACACAGTAGAAATTCTGTAGAAATTTGAGTAATCCAATTTTTCGTCAACGAGGATCGCGACGGACGGGTAGACTGTCAATCGCCTGATGAAGTCTGAGCAAGTATGAGCTATTTCGCAGGGGCAAACAATCAGGGTGACTCCTGGAGTCAGTAAATTGAGGAAGAAGAAAAGAGCCGGTGAAAGTGGGAGAATGAGAAAGAACGACAATGGGGGTTAGAATACTATGAGCGCATCAGCCAAGCCAAGTGAAAATTGCATCGACCATTCGGCAGCTCGAGCTCAGAATTGACCTGACACACGTGTGGCCCCACATTCCGGATGCCATTTACCACACCGTGCACACTTTCGTGCAAGACTTCGTGCACATAAATATGCTGGATTTTCCGCTCGTGCAATCGGGCACCGACCCATACTCATATGGTGACGTCCTTATACATTTTTCGTTTCGGTGCTTGATAACGTGCCACTTGACAAAATGCTTGCACGGGGAGTTTATTATAAAAATTGCAGGTAGAGTTTCTTATTTCTGAAGCATTTCAGTCGAAATCAAAATCCAAAATACTGGTGCCAACTGCTACATTAGGGTGCAGGGAAGAAGGGGTCATTATTTTTTCAAATGAATTTGCTCGCCGTTGTAGAATAATTGTTTTAATATGCTAAAAAGTAGTACTATGGGTTCAGAATGAGTGTGTTTACATGACGATTGCATGTATGAGCATTTTTCTAACAGAACATTATTTTAGAGCAATATAATCATATCATTGCTATAGTTGGTAACAGAAGAATTCCAAAATGTTAGGCAGCTTAGTCAATTCAGCTGGTAAAAATTAATCAAAGTACTTATAATGTAGGACCTTAGGTGACCCATGTTGAAATTATAGTGAATAACTTAAGCGGCTTGACGGTCGAAATTATTTATTTACTGATAAATTACGAGGTCGACATTTTAACCTGGTACCAGCCCCCTTTCAAGACTCATATGCTGCAACAAAGTCAAGAATTTATATAAATATAAGGTCTAAAAAATAGTGATGAAAGTAATTGGATCATCTATCTAAAAAAGTGGGTATGAAATCCATAAATCTAATCCCTATGAGAGGATTTTAAGGGACCCCAGAAATTAAAAAAAATGTAAAGAATTGTCAAAGAGTTTTGAAATTCCGAGGGGTTTCACAGGATTTCTTCAAGTTACTGATAAACATTGTGAGGAATTTTAGAGGTCTTCAACAAAATTTCATAAGCTTCCAAAAGATTTCAAAGCTATGCGAGAAATTTCGAAAGTTTCTAAATGTTTCAAAGTTTTTAACAGTTTTCGAACCCTAGTTTAATACTAACGTATAAGCATTTTATGTTAATGAAGATTTATTTGTATTTTTGTATAGATTTTGTGGCCAATGAATCATTTATAGACATTTTCTGATATATTGTTATATTTGAAGTATTAAAAATTATAAGGAGAGTGCTTAATTATTTACAAATACATATTATTTTACTAATTTAGCTAGTAATTCTACATATTTTGAAGCAATATAAATAAAAACATCGTAACATTTTTTATATTAGGATCCAGTTTTACCATTTTCTATCGAAAATAGGTTTTGCTGCTGTTACTTTTATAGTTTTATACATTATGAGACCGATAACCTCACCAGTTCAGTTTTTATACTTTAAAGTTTCTGTTACCGTATACTCTTGCTCTTATACATATATTATAGAGAAGCTTGATAATTTTTGATTTTTTATTCAAATACATTTGTCTTAAAGTGAATATTCAATCAGTTTTTCTATTTTTTAAATATTAAACTACTAAATACTAAGCCTTGTATGAACAAATTTAGGAAAAAATCACATATAGAACGATTTTTGAGAAAAATACAAAATAAATTAACAAAAATAACTTCTAACTTAACAGATTTTGCAATTATTTGAACAATTTTCATTTGTTTAAAAAAGATTTTCCCTATTAATTGTACAAAGTTATTTTTGTCTGAAAAAAAGGAATAATTAACGAATGTTTGATGTGATATATTCTTCAACGACATTTGGAAATCATCTAAATAATTTTTATATGTTTAAACAATTTTTTCCCTGTGAATTTTTAAAAGTGACTACTTTCTTCAATCACCAACCTAGTTGTTAATGCTTAGAGTGATATTTTGTGTGAAAGACACTCTTGCACTTATTTGAACAATCAATAATCTTGCAGTTACACCCTTTCATGGGATAGGTGGAGAAAATTGTTTTTATTTTTTATATTTCGTACAAGATTTTCAGCTCAGATTCTACCAAAAGTCGTAAAATGTGGTCCGTATTGATTTTTTCATATTTCTGGTAAGTAGCTACGTATTTTTTGTTTATCAAGTTTGACTCCAGAGTAGAATCTAGGAAAAATCTTTTTATGAAAATGGACATTGTGCCTTCAACTTGCGCTCATTATCGCTATTAATATATATTTCGGGTCTTAAAGGATTATGAAAGCTGAAAAGAGGCGTTTCTATCACTTCCGACTTGTTGACTCCTGAGGTCAAATTATGTCAATATGATATGTCGAAAAATTATGTTCGAAAATTTTTATTGTGAGAAAGCAAAAACTGGAAAAATGTTTTCCTAAACAATTAAAAGAGTTTACACAAATTTCCTTTATTCTGCTGTAATATTTTCTAATCAGGATAACTAAGTTAAATCAAACGAAAGATAAATAGAGACCGAAGGGGTTGAAATTCCATGACTGAATATTCAAGAATTACTTTATGTATTAGTGATGTTCATGTAACAACCTTTATGTATATGTAACTGAATAGATATAGTCTTAGAACGAACAAAATCTGATGCCGCGGTCCGATATAAACACGTTGCTATGTTTTCGCAGAGCGGAAATGCCGCGGGTGGAAGTGAACTTTTTGTTTGCAATGCCAAGGTGAGAGTCACTCACAGTTACGCACATTAATATACGTAATTACAAGGACTACCTCAATTTATTACTTTCTGAATATGCTCAATCAAATATGAAAAGTTCACTTTAGTTTCTTTCGTTAATCTTGCTAGTTTTAATAATTATGACTTGTCAAACATTTTATCGGATTCATTTGCCAGAAAGCAGGAATGACTTAAAAATGTACCTACGGACGGTTCATGGGACAAGTACAGACCAAAAACTAAATTCTACATATTCACTTTGTAAGGAAACATCCGAATTTTTTATTTCCTTTTTGGAAAAAAACAGCAAGGAATCAAACTGCTATTGTGATTTTTACTTTCTCGTACGTAATCATTTGTTTTAAAGTCAGTATAAAAGAAGTAAATGAGAGAAATGTGAACAGGGAAAAGGAATGAAATGGAAAAAGATCGTGAAAAGTGAGTCTAAGAATGAATGTGGATTACTGAAAGAACTCGGAAGCTGAAGAAATCAGAAAAGCAGAAAGGCAGTATAATACAATGTACTGAAAGCAAAGCAAGTCTCTTATGCTTTTCTAACTAGTGTGGATTTAGTCCAAAAGGACTTCAACATTGATTCAACAAATCAATGCCTAGATTACTGGACATTCAGTTGACAGAAGTGTTTCATTAGCTTTGACATATGTATTTGAAATGCGCTTCTATTGGCATTGCTGCATTCTCCTTTTCTTTGAAGGGAACAAAAGACCTTAGAATAACCCTGCAATGGTACTACCATTTAGAAACTTTCTTCAAGGAACCTTTGAATAATAAACAAATCCTGAAAAATTCAGCAGGAAAGTTCCATCGATTTGAAGAAGCAATCCTATTAAAATCAAGTACAGGTTAACAAAGACTATATAATTTAATTGAAATTAAACAATTTAATTAAATATTGGCCTGAGGTTGTAATTCTTTGAAAGATGCATGACCTACTTATACTTTATCGAATCTTTGGGGGATGTTATACTAACCCACTTTCGTAACTGCTTCTTTAGGAAAGTAATCAAACTTTTTCTCTATCCGTGGGTCCTTTTTCTGTCATCCCGCGGGAAGCGACGGTCAAATCGAGCCGATGAAGGGCTGATAGGAAGTGAACCAAGCTCAAACGAACGTTTTAACGAGTAAGTCTGTCGAGGTTGTATAATGCATATTAATAAGGGATCGCACCTCTGAAAGGAAACTCTTTTTCCAGACAAATAGAAGTAGTAAAGCTGTAAAAATCATCGGCTTTTTGCACTTGAAAAATACAATATATAAGAAATAAACTGTTTGAAGCAACTTTTATCAAATGACTTAAATTTTAAAGGTTTAAAATGTTTTGAATCAATATAATTTTATGAAATGTGGCTTTTCTCTATGGAAAATTTTGCTCTAGGCAGTACTTTCCAAACTCAAAGAAATGAAAAGCGATTAGTCAGAAAACAACTTCTGTTTGTTGCTTAGGGGCCGTGCATAAGTTACGTAAAGTTTTTTACGACCCAGAATTTAGGTATGTATGCATATACATCTGAAAGTGCCATTATTATAAAATAAATTTGAAATAAATATGGTTCTATAAAAGAACTTAAGATACCCCTGGATTCGTCTCGGCAATATCTCTGGGTATTTTTTCATTTTGCCTAAAAAATGAGTTTTTAAACAATTACATTGTTATAAAATATTGTGCTGTTATTACAAAAAAAGTATTAGTCGACTAAAAATTTCAGAGACGATAGGAGATTCCTTACTGAAATATCTCCGGATATTTTTCAAGTTATTGCGATAAACAAATCATTTAAACATTTACAATGTTATTCACATTTTTCCAGATTTTTAGTGTTAAAAGACAGAAACATAAAGAAACCATATACCAAAAGAAGGTTACATTTTCATGCAACTTCTCATGGGAGGTAAAGGTTCTGCAGAACCTATACTAGTCAAAAATTAATGAAATAGCTATTGTTTGTATCCCCTCCACGTTACCTCCTTGCTACTACAGGATGGAGCATATTGATTGCATATTTGTGCCTTTTTTATAAATAAAACTAAAAGTTAGTAATTTAACAGAAAATTATAAACAATTCCCAAGAGGATTCGAGTAGTAACTTTACTTTTTCGATAGGACTTTCAGTTTTATTTTAAAAAAGGGCACAAATTTGCAATTCATATGCTCCATCCAGTAGTAGCAAAGAGGGAACGTGGAGGGGATAAAAACAATGTTTAAACTAACTTTTCCGCATTATTGAAATTTTTTTTTCATTACACATACCTGAGAGTACATTATATTTCATTAAGAAACTTTTAATTGTTTTCTATTATTGATATTGCCGCGACGAATCCAGAAGTATCTTTGGTTTTTCGATAGGATCATTACTTTATTGTAAATTAATGGCACAACTTTCAAATCTATATGCATATATAACTTCTGGGTCGTAGCTTTTTTTTTATAAGTGTGGGCGTCCACATAAAGGGGGGGTTACGTATAAGGGCATATAGCCTTTTTGCGCATTTTTGAAGTTGATACTTCGAAAAACCGTTTTTCGAGAAAAACGCATTTAAACTTGGAGAGTGCCATACGCACAAGCGACAAATTATTTCGAACATGAAATATACCTACTTCCATTTACTATTTGGCTACGAGTATAGACCCACCTTATATTCACTTCAGGTTCTAGTATGACCCCCCACTCACACCCAAAAAGAATAATGTTGACCTCAACTTAGAGAAACGCGAACATTTGGGGGAGGGAGAGTTTCGCAAAATCTTACATTTTCTTATGATTAAACAAAGTAGTAGGGGAGAGTGCCCTTGGTTGGGACGTTTTTTGTTTTTTGCTCATAAGAATAATAAATATATGAATATAATTAATTTTGTATGCTTATACATAAGAGTGATGCTTAATTATAACTTTGAAACAGATAACATGAAATATGAAAACAAATTGTTGATTTGAGAATGATTTGTTTAAATCGATGAAAACGTCCCAACCAAGGGCACTCGGTCTTTGGTTGGGACACGTCGGTCCTTGGTTGGGACACTTAAAAAAAATGTGTATTTATGAATGAGTGATTAAACTAATGTGATATAATATTTAGAAAGAAGTAATAAATATAGGAAATGTATAAGGGAAACAAGATATGTCATGTAAAAATTTTTTCAGTAAATGCAGCAA
>CAKNXH010002185.1:122175-258352 GCA_932178445.1 Andricus quercusramuli | reverse complement strand
TAGCATAACTGATGACAGTCTACGATTTTTTATTTTCTACTCAAATTTTGAAGTGAAAAGTTAATTAACCATCCGCTACTGAATCTACTTTACTTAATATGTAATCTGCCAGCCCAATATGTATTTTTTATGTTAGTTTGTTTTAAGCTTTTTTAAAAAAATGCTACCTTCGCCACTTTAGCGGTTTCTTTAATTCTAAGGAATTAGATACTTTCCTTACAACTAAAGAATCAATTTTTCTTTTTTTTTTATTAGAGAAAGTCCCTAGCCAACTTTAACCCATGCTCTTACCGGTTTTACTTTGTACCCTACCCAACTTCACCTCGTACAATAGCCAACTTTACGCCGCACTCTAGCCAACTTTACTCAGTACCCTGGCCGATTTCACCCCACACTACTTTTTCCTTATTTTTTCAAAATTTAAGAGGAAAATTAGATTGAAAGAAAAAATTTCAGTACAGGGATCTAAATAACCCTTTTTTGTAGGTATATGGCGCCTACTTTAACTAATTTTTTTAATTCGTATAAGTACCGCCAAACGGGGTAACTTCGGACATGTCTGAATTGAAAGTTTTAATTACTTAAGGTGGGTGGTTCTAACCAGAATCTAGAACCAGTTAAGGAATAAACTGATTCCAGATTCTTGAACCAGTTTTAAATAAATTATCCTATCACTTTAGGGAATTTAGGAATGTCCGATTTTACCCCACATGTTTGAAGTTAACCCGTATGACGAAACATATTTGCTTCTGAAATTTGTTTAACGGAATTGTCTCAGATGTGACATTCAAGGATGTTTATTAGGTATCTTCAGCTTAAAAATAAGAATCGATCAAATTCATTTATAAAATCGAGGAAAATAAGCTCAACCTAATCGTAACTGATTTTACAACAGAACTGAAGGTGAACTTTATAAAAGAAAAATCAGGTTAAAATTACTTACATAACAAAAGTTGTTTAGGGTTTTATGTTTTTTCTTTTTCTTTCGGTAAATGTTACAATTCTTATTTAATCCTAATGTTGCAGGGCTCATTTTATTTCTTAAAAGATTGAATACAAATTTCTTTGGTACGTTTTAATTCCGGAAAACTTATTTACAAAAATATATTGTTTAAAAAAATAATAATTGTATAATTCCTTAATAAAATTTTCTGGATAAAAACATAAAGAAGAGATTTATAAGGAACCTTCCAAGGAACGAAATAAGCCTTACAACATTAGAAATAAATAAAAATTTCAACAATCACCTAAACAGTAAGAAAAAAACAAAACATTAAATAAATATTGTTGAAGAAACACATTCGAACTGAAATATTTTTTATAAAGTTTTACATTAGTTCTCTTCCAAAATTAGTTATGATTAGCTATCAGATTATTTTCCTCAATTTTATCAACTATTTATAAAAATTTTCATTTTTCAGCCTGAGATAACTAGTGAACATACTTCAAAGACTAATCTTATTGTGAAATGTATCGAGTGTCCAATTCTATGATTGTATATTTCAAGTAGTTACAGTAAATAAATTTTGCATATATTTATAACGAAATAAAATGAAAACACGATTTGCTGAACTAAAATCTCAATAAGGAAATGGAGGTTCAAGAAAAAATTGATGACTTATGATGATTGAAGAAGATGATAATCTTACTTCCTAATAGTTTTAATTTTCTGACGAATGTAGAATAGATTAAAATGGGAACGGTAAATAATAATAATTGAATGTAACAAAGTAAGTAATAAAAAAAACTAAAGTCTAGCATCCATTTTGACAGATGTCACACGCATGCGCCTTGTTCAGGAACTCGCGTTGCGCCGGAAGCCGCTAACCGAATCCCTCCGTTCTTCTTCGGCACGAGGAATTTTGGAACGTGCGGGAATCTATTTTTGAACACTACCGACGAGGGCTCACTCGAAAATAGAATAACGTAGAGGAGAATTCGTATAAAAAAAAACATTTAATCGAGAGAAATAGCTAAAAGTTCAAGAAAGAGAGAACGAGGGAAAGAGAAAGAATGAGAGACATCGAAACTGGAGGAAAATTGAGGATATCTTCTACTCTTACCGTAATGAGCCTCGGGTAACTGGTGAACGCTCGAGCGAGTTTACGCGATCTAACCGTACTTCCGCACTGGATTTCATTGAAGATTTAACAATTGCAGATTGCACATTTTTACAATTAAAAATTGTGAGATCTAATTCTCTAGTGCATTTTTAAATCGCGTGATTGTCCCTCTAATTCTCGGTCCGCTTACTTCAGGAATTCAGACTGACTTTCCTTCGGTGCAAAAAAAAAAAATTGGAACAAATTTCGCCTGCTAATGGGAACGATGAATGTGCGGTAAAACTAATTGGATCGCTAATGACCGAAGGGGATTTCGATTTCGATTTATGAACATTGTTGACCTTTTTTTTGACCAACTGACCTCTTTGTTGACTGGTAATATGTTGCCGGGTGATCTGTCGTTCAGTTCTCTGTTGCATGTATTGCTGTTGCTGCATGGTTGTTTGCTGTTGTTGCTGTTGCTGTTGCAACTGCTGCTGTGATGGCTGAGACTGTTGTCGTTTCATGTTGACGTTGCTATTCACAAAATCCAATTCTACGGAGGGTTTTCACAAAATATATATCAATCTTATCGTATGAGACCGTTCGTCGTGCACGCACAAGCACTTTAATCACTGATGAGGCTCGTTGATGAGCGCGATCTCTCAATTTCCTTAATCTACGGCGCGGTAATGCTCTTTCGAGTCGTTTAACTTTGCAATTGCTATAATCGCGTTTCGTTTGCGTTTAATTCGCATCGAGTGCCTACCACGGCTTCAATCGGCAGAAGTCAAGTCATTATACCAATGTTTCCCCGAGACTCTTTTAACCAAGACGTCGTTCGAATGCGAATTACAAGTGAGCCGGTAGCGGGATCTTGCTGGAGCTTCGAGATCTCGCGAGCCGAATTTCCTGGGGTGGGGTGCTACGTTTGAGAGTGGGGTGAGGGTGCTAAGCGTCGCGACGCCACGCAATACATACATCCGACAAAAGTTCGAGAGGCGAGAGGTGTAGGAAAGTTGCTGAGTACACCGCGACAGAAATATCCTCGCCTCCTTCTCGCATCGCGGCTGAGCTATGATTTCCTTCACACTGTGGGACACATTCCTCCCTCGGGAATTCTCCACATCTTCTTTTTACATTTTACTGTTTCTTCGGATCCATGGAAGAAACGTTCCCGCTACAAAGCCGAGAAATAACTAGTTTCTTTTAATTAGTGACTGTAACTAGTTTATGGTGGTCACTCAAATTGAAAAAAAATTCTAGACGTTTTCCCGTTTTTCCCGGTAAAAAATAACATTTTTCCCGGTTGACTTTTAGGCGTTTATAATGATAATTTTTCAATACCGATTTGTTTATTATATATATTTTTGAAAGTATAAAACATTTTAGGACTCCAAGGTAGAAAAATAATCTTAATTACTGTAGAAGTGGTTGCAGACTTCACTGCCCAAAATGCTGTCAAAACAGGGAATATAAGGTGTTTTATTAAGATAATAGAGGAACTATTTCTTTTCACTAACATTAATGTTGTGACCATATTCTTAAGATATCCAGTCGAAACTAATTGCATTTTCAACAAAATAATGAAATTTTCAACCAAATAGTTTTTGCAACAAAAAAGGTTGAACCAAATGATCGAACTTTCAAACAAAAAAGATTACATTTGCACCAAAAGCAGTTGCATTTTCCACCCAATAGTTGAATTTTTAAGGCAAAAGGGCGAATCTTTCAGAAGACAGTTGAATTTTCAACCAGGGATAATAAACCTTAAATCTAAAAAAGATTACTTTTCTATCAAAACATGACTTTTTAATCCAAAATGATGAATTTTCTTTCCAAAAAGATGAATTTTTAACAAAACATTTGAATTTTTGACCGAAAAAGATGATTTTTTCAAAAAATAGTTAAATTTTCAACCATAGAAGTCCAATTTTTAACTAAAAAAGATTAATTCTGGGCCAAAAGTATAAAGGTATTCTTTTCAATAAAAAATAATTAACTTTCAACAATAAAAAGTGATTTTCAACCAAAAAAGATTACTTTTCCACCAAAGCATGAATTCTCAATCCAAAAAGATCGATTTTCTATCCAAAAAACATGAGTTTTCAACAAAAAAGTTGAATTTTCTACCAGAAAGATGACTTTTTGAAGAAAAAATACTTGTATTTTGACCAAGTGAATAAATATTCAACCCAATAGTAGAAGCTCTGGATCAGAAGAAAATAATTCTGAACCAAAAGTATAATAGTAGACTTTTCAAATGAAAATAATTAGCTTCCAACGAAAAAAGATGTTCTGTTTTTGAGAAAAAGAGTTGAGTTTTCAATAAGATAATTAAATTCTCAACCAAATAGAATGTTCAACCAACAAAGATACATTTTGGACCAAACATTAAATATTAGACTTTTTAATTAGAAAGAAATTACTTTCAACCATAAAAGATCAATTTTCACCCAAAAAATATTACTTTTCTTCCTAAAGAACGAATTTCCTAGCCACGAAGATGAATTTTCTACAAAGCGGTTGCATTTTCAACTAAAGATTACTTTTCTATCAAAAGATTCATTGTTGAACAAAACGTACGCCTTTCCATCGAAAATGACGAATTAAAAAAAAAACGGTGGAATTTTCGATCAACAAATATAAATATTAAAAAGAATTTGAATATTCATAAATTTAATTACATTTTCAACCAAATAATAGAATTTTTAATCAAAAGGGATTAATTATACACCAAGAATATAATAGTAGACTATCCAATTTAAAAAAATAACTTTCAACCATAAATGATGAATTTTCAAGTAAAAAAAGATTATTTTTCTATGGAAAGATGAATTTTCAATCCAAACGGATGGATTTCTATCCAAAAAGACGAATGTTCAACAAAACATTTGAATTTGCTATCAAATCATATAACTTTTTAAGGAAAAATAGTTGAATTTTCAACCAAATAGTTACATTTCAAATCAAATAGTATAATTTTTGAACCAAAATAGATTAATTCTGAACCAAAAATATAATAGTACACTCTTTCTATAAAAATAATTGACTTTCAACTAAAAAAGATGAATTTTCAATAATATAATTACATTTTCAACCGAATAGTAGAATTTTGAACCAAAACAGATGAATTTTAGACCAAAGGTGTAATGGTAGACTTTTCAATTGAAAATAATTAACTTTTAACCATAAAAGATAAATTTTTAACCAGAAAATATCACTTTTCTACGAAAAGATCAATTTTCAATCCAAGGGGACGAATTTTTTATAAAAAAACGAATTTTCAACAAAAAAAATTAAATTTTCGACCAGAAAAGAAGAATTTTTCAAAAATAGTTGACATTTTAACAAAATGATTAAGTTTTCAACCGAATAGTAGAATTATTAACCAAAAGGGATTAATTCTCAAATCAAAATATAATAGCAGACTTTTCAATTAAAAAGAATTATTTTTCAACCAAAAAAAGCTGAATTTTCTTATTGTGTTCTATTAATTCAATTCTCATCAAAGCGAAAAAACCAAGGGAATTTTCTTGAAAACAGGGGAAGAAGAGGAATTCTTCAAAAAGGGGGGAAAAGGGGGAATTTTCTTGAAAACAGGTAAAAAGAGGAATTCTTTGAAAACAGGACAAGAGAGGCGTCTACAGGAAAGAGTTTGAAGTATGTTATTTATTAAATATTTAATACAAAAAAATATAAAAGAATTTAAAACATAGATTTTGGATTTCCGACAGGAAATCATACTTCAATCTATGCTCTATTTGGTAGCATTTTACTTCTATGTCCCGCAAATGGATAAATTTTATATTTAAAGACAAAATATATAACATTAATTTTTTTTCAAAAAAATTCCTGGCTATTTCCTGGCTTTTCACCTTTGCTCAAAATTCCAGGCTCATTCCTGGTTTTCACGGGTTTTCCGGCCAGTGGCCACTCTATAGATACTTTTTTGGTAACGATAGTGATAACTAAAGTCGGGTCCAAAAGTCCTAACACCTGGCTTTGAAGCTTTATTACTCGGCAAGAAAAAATCGCAGAATGTTGAGTCAAAGATAGAAAAATTCTTCAACATTATACTTATAAAAGGATGTCAGTTTGATTTTCGTCAAAAATTTTTCATCCTTCCTGTGACAGAAAATGTGTGAAATAACAGAAGAAATGACCTTCAACTTTCACTGCGTCGATTTTGAAGTCCTACACACGTTCCAAAATTGGTACCAGAAATTTGAACAAATTCATGAGTATTCTGTAACATGTACGCAACAAACGGCAATTTGTTTTACTTTAATTTTATGATTATTTTAATTAATGGAGCTAAAAATGTAAGAAAGAATTATCTCGGCTCTGGATAGAGATTTTAAGCTGAACTCTAGCTTAAAAGAAGCTTTTCGATTCAGCGGTTTCATCTCAAAAGTTAAACGGTCAATACAAAATTATTAATGTCTGAATTAGAAGTGACGGAATAATTACGATCATAATGAGTTTCAATAATGGAAAACTCGTATTGAAAAAACGTCCTTGCTCATCATTGTCTCATTGATCCTTTTTTTAAGGGATCTCTTTCACGCTTAAATTAGACAATGATGAGAAAGGACGTTTTTTCAATACAATTTTTCCAGTATTGAAACTAATTAAGATCGTAATTATTCCCACGCTTTCAATTCAGATATTAATATTTTTTATTTACTGTTCAACTTTAACCGCTAAACCAAGAAGCTTCTTTTAAGCTAGAGTTCACCTTAAAATCTCTATCCAGAGCCAAGATAATTATTTTTTACATTTCTAGATTTACCAATTAAAATAATCATTAAATTGAATAGAAACAAATTGCTATTTGTTAAGTACATGTTACGAAATACTCATGAATTTTTTCAAATTTCTGGTACCAATTTTTGAACGTGTGGTGGACTTTAAAGTCGACCTAGTGGAAATTTAGGGTCAATTCTTCTGTTTTTTCACACATTTTCTGTCACAGGAAAGACAAAAAATTTTCGACGAAGATCAAACTGACATCGTTTTACAAGTAGAAGGTTGAAGAATGTTTCTGTACTTGATTGAAAATTTTGCGATTTTTTCTTGCCGAGTAATAAAGCTTTGAAGTCAGGTGTCAGGACTTTAGGACCCAACTTTAGTTACATTTTGTTCAGTAACAGTAGACAGATTTGAAAATCGTTACTTTTTTATTAACTTTCAAAATATTGTTCACAAGTTCCTATATGATGATCTATGAATTGTAATGCTTTTCCCAACTATTTTTTTATATTTTTACTATTCAAATTGTGGCGGCTAGTTTTCGAAAAATTGTTTAGCACGGCAGGAATTACATTGAACTCGGGAAGGGGTAGATTGAACCTCGGATTGAATGACAAAGCCTTCGAACACATATTACTGTTAAAAATAAAGAAACTAAAAATATAAACTAAAATAAAAAATAAAATCAAAATAAAAACTAAAAAAGAAATAAAATAAATAATTTCCCAAACCATAAAGATAGGAAATTATAGGAAAATGGGAATTTTCCTACCACGCTGGAATTCAAAAATGTCTAAAATCTATAAAAAGAATTTTAGAAAGAAAAATAATCCATTTTAAAGTTAAACATTCATTTTTCGGTTGAAAATCAATTTATTAAACTGAGAATTGAATTATTCCAGTTGAAGATTTACCGTTTTAGTTGGGAGTTCATATTTTTTGGTTAGAAATTTTATTATTTTGTTAAAAATTTATTGATTTTGTTTCAAAATTCAACAAGTTTGATGTAAAATCAGCCTATTGGGTTCTTGTAAAGTCATTAACGTTGCATCATGGAGAAACAAGTTATTTTTTAAAAAAAGAACACGAGTGATTTACCCTAAGAAGGTGGTAAAAAATGTTCAATTTTGTGTGCAAATAACATTATTTCCACTTTAATTAATATACAGGCCATTTTTTAAAATAAAATTAACAGGTTAAAAAGTAAAGATACAAATTTCAAAATTTGATTTTTCAGCCACTTTGAAAAAAATTCCGTTAATTTGAACTTTGAAGGAACATAATTCGGTACCTACTAAACATGCCTTTTTTTGTACGAGATGTCTTGCCTATCAGATATCTTGCTCCAGGGAAACGATTTAATGAATTATTTGCGATTTTTTGAATAATAGGAAGAATCTTATAGGTACTTTGATCTTATGGTACTTTTACTTGGAAACCTTAATTTTTGGAAAAAGCTGCAAAGCATCAGATTACCTTTACATTAGGTAGAATTTAGAACAAATATTTGTCAAGAAGATTGTTATATTTGCCTACATGATTTTATATCATACGGATTTATTATTATTTTTCATATGTGCGATCGAAAAAATTATAGTTTTTTGTCACTTATTTTATATTATCTGCATTTGGTTTCAGACAAATATAACAATCTTCTTAACAATTATTTGCCTAAAAGTCGACGTAATTCAAATGTAATCCTATGAACAAAATTCTTTAATAAAATCATCTGAATGAAGTTGGAAAAAATCAATTTCTCCTTATACAAATATCAACTGTTTGTTTCTCAGACGTGAAATCAGAAAAATATTTTGCATCTCAAAGTCCTTTTCATGAAAATAATCAGAAAGCATAAGAAAATCATCACAATATAATTAGGTAATTAACTAGAAACTTAAAAGAACATGATCTTGCTATCATATACGGGAAGATACGACTACACGGAGTTCATCATTTTTTACGGAATTTTGGAAAAAAGTTGCACGAGTACATTTTTCTTAAACAGATTGTTTCAGGTTCATTCATCGTTGAGAGCAGTATGTATTTTCATGAAGAGACATTTCATTTGTACACAAATCACCTGAATTAGAAAAAATTCATTCCACCTATAAGGAATAAAAAGCAAAAAATACGTGAGTCTAAAATAATGCCAAAAATTGGACTGGGGTAAAAATACATTTCCAATTTAAAAAGAAAGAAACAATTCTCCAAATATTTTATTAATAAAATAATGAATTCAGTAAAATTTTAGTTGATAAACCCTATATATTTGAGAAAATGCAGAAAGAGAACATTGTTTCAGTAACAGCAAACTCATTTTCGCAGTTTTAAATTATGATTAAAAATATAATTTTTATTTCCGAAAAAGTAACGAGGACAAGAAAAGACACTACATGTTTCGTAAAATTTCTAAAGAAATTTCTAACAGTGTTTCCTACTAGAAAATGCGAAAATTTGATTTTGTGAGAAAAATTCTGACCAAAAAAATGGTTTAGCCTTCATAAAACTTACATGTCTTCTTTATGGAAGGCACAATTCAACAAAAAATGAACGGTAAAACTCACCCATTCAGTTAGTTCAAAAACTATAGAATTTTAAATACAAAATTGGTCCTTATCTCGATTGTTATTATTGTTTTTACTTTTTGTGATTAATTCCATTAGAAAAAAAGGTTCTGTGTTGTTCTGGATCACTTTTCAACAACAACAATTTTTTTGAATAATTTCAACTTTTGGATTTTCATTAATACATCCAAATTTTATTTGCTCACACAGACGTCATACATTCTCCTACGAAAAGTTAATTCTACAGTAAACAGTATCATCAACTTGATTCGCGTTTTCAATATCTGCTTCTTATTGTTTATACATTTTTTTAATAACAAAAACTCTCAAGCAATATCATTGATTTTTTTTTAAATTTTGTTGTTAATTTTTGAGAAAAAATAAAACTTTTTACTTCCTCGACATTTCCTTGTACGAAGAGACATCATTTATTTATAGCCCGATGAACAATATATATTTTTTTAATTTACGGAACCCTACAAGCCACAGTTTTAAAGTTAGACTCGATATCTTTTTCTGTAACGTGACTTTCACCATAAAACAGTATCATTATCTTGGTGAGCATTTTTAATACCTACTCCTTATTGTTTATACCTATTGTTATTATTAAAAAAACGACAATTGATTGAAATTATTTCTTCTTAATTTTGTTGTTAATCTTTGGCACACAATGGAACTTCTTACTTCCTTGATATTTTCTTGCATAACGAGCTATTATGAGGCTGTGAATAAACAATGGCTCATCGTATAATAAAATATCAGGAAGATAAAAAGTTATATTTTGTGCCAAAGATTAATGAAAAATGATAAAAAAATTTATTTTGGTAATTTAGGATTTTTTATAATAACAATAGTTATAAACAATAAGGAACTGGTAATGTAAATACTAGCCACGATAATTATACTGTTCAGGGTGAAAGTAACGGAGTAAAAAAAAGGTTATTGCGAATAACTTCAAAATTGTGGCTATTAGGGGAGCGTAGATTAAAAACATATTGTTTCTAAAGCTATAAATAAATAATGGCCCTTCGTTTGAGAAAATGGCAAGAAAGTAAAAAGTTTTATTTTGTGCTATATATAAGCAGCAAAATTATAAAAATCATATTATCTAACAGTTTTCGTTAATAAAAATAGTTGAAGTGTGACAGTACAGAACTATAGGTAACCAACAAAATGGGAATTTTTCAAAAGAGCGAACAAACATTTTATAATATCGAAATCACTATTCAAAGATAGAACAAATGTCCACTCCCGAACCGAAGTCTTCCTGAATTGAGATCGAAAAAATTTGATTAAAAAAAGTTATCCAGGTTCGAGGAAAGGGATGTGGAACTTGACGATCCCAAAGTGACACTGACCTGCAATACAAAAATCAATTTTCAATTTAAAATTTAAAAAATACATGCTTTCGATGTGTTAAGTTTCTTATTACAAGTAAATGAAGTTTGATGCAAAAAATTTAGATAATTCGGAGAAAATCGACTAAGAATTTTCAGATTAAAATTTCATGGGGTTTAAAAATCGGTTTTGGATAGCGATTGAAAAACGAATTTTCAATTTTTTGTATAAATAAAAACTTACTTCCGAGATATGAGCATGCTGAATGAGAATAAGAAACGTTTGATTAAAAAAATTGATTCTTTTCCGAGAAAATCAAAATTGAAGATCGCAATATCACAGTATGACATTTTTTTGCTAAAAATCCGAAAAATAATAATATTTTTTTAATCATTAAATAATTATTATTTCATGAAATATAAATGCTAAAAAGTTTTAGAAATATTATAACTACGCTAAAATTGGAAAAAATATTTTCAATAAATTTGTTCAAAAATGATTGTATAAAAAAATGAAATTTTGAAAAAATCCTTTTATAACGATGCGTATTTGATTTTTCAAGAAGTTTTCCTGCAATCAATCCATTTTCGATAAAAATGTTGGTTATCTAGTTCTGTACTGCAACCCTCCAGTTATAAACAATAAGGAGCCGGTATTGAAAGCATGAACCAAGCTATAATGATACTGTTTACTATAGAATTAACCTTATAAAAAAAAAGGATAACGCGAATAACATCAAAATTTTGTCTTGTAGGGGAGCTTAGGTCAAGAAAAGATATATTGTTAACAAGGACGTAAATAAATAATCGCTTATCATATGAAAAAATATGAAGAGAGTAAAAAGTTTTATTTTGTGCTAAAGAATAACAAAAAAATGTCTGATATTCAATTATGTTAATTGAGAGTTTTTATTTATAACCACTGTCATAAAAAATGAATGAAGAGAGTTTATAAATGATGAACAATGCTATTAATGGTAGTTGCAGGTTTTATAACAGTTCAAGTGAAAATTATGGCAGTGGTCAGTCTTGATGATTTTTATCAACTAATTTAAAAACATTGATAAAAATCGCTAAAATTCAATACATTCTTTTTTTCAAATTTTTTAATGAAAAGAAAGATTTCTTACAATAAAATTGAGGTAAAAAGATGTAAACCCAATTTAAAGAAATCTTAAATTATTCATAAGCAACCCCTGCAGATTGGAAAGAAACATGGGTATATAATGTCTCTATTTAAAATGTTTTAAATTAAGACTGAAAAGAATTCCTCTTATCATGGATAATTTTTGCAAAATAAGCAAGAAAAAGATTCATAATCAAAAAATAAAATTCAAAGCAGCCTCACTTTTCGGCTCATTAGAGACAATAATAACATAATGAAAAAAAGGAGAAAAAGGGAAAAAGTCAACCAAAAACCAACCTCTCACTTTTTCTTTTCTCCGTCTTTTTTATACTACGAGGGGACCAACATGTTTCGAGGCAAATTTAGACCTCCTAATCATGGATTATTTATAGGGAATAACTAAAGGCATGAAAAATCAATATACCTGCAAAGAAAAATTTTTTTATTTAGTTTGAATTATAAATTAATTAAGTTTAATGTACAGAAAATCATTTATTGAGAAATTGATTTTTTAATAGAAAAGAATTCTTTTTTTTAGCTAGTCAAATAAACATTACTTCAACCAATTAATTACTCTATCCCATACTTTGTTATATCTTGAGAGGTCCAGTTTTAAATTGCTAGTCTTGTTACCTTCTCTGTTTATAAATAAAATTTCCATGAGTTCTCTCTTTTCCTGATTTTTTTCATGATAAAGAATTTTAATATCATTCCAATTTAAGTCATGACCATTCTCCAATTTTACAATCATATTGCTCTTAAAAGAAACTCTATAAATAGTATGTAAACCTAATTTTCCCAACGTTGATTTGAAAATCTTCGAGACTTTATCAAAATATGGAAGAACAATAATATTAAACGTCTTATAATAATCATCTCTGTTTATAATATTTTGATCATTATTTCTCTTTTTAATATAATTTATTCTGTTATGCGCATGTTTCTCAATAAATTCAAAAGGATAATGGTCAAGAAAAAGAATTTGTTTACATAGTTCGATATTTTTTGAATGGAAAACTGGATGTAATAATTTAAGGGCTCTATCAATCAGTGTTCTACCTGAACAAATCTTTTTCCAATACCAGTCAGTCATAATTTGTCTTTTATCGGTTTCAATTAAAGTCAAGTCTAGAAAATTTAATTTTACTTCAGTTTCAATTTTAACAGTAAATTGTAATCTTGGTTGTATACTATAAAAAAAACATTGAGAAGAGTGTTAAGTTTATTTTTATGTACACTCAGTACTGAATCATCAACATATCTTGCATCAAAATCAATTTTTTGAAAAACTTCATTCTCTAAATCCTCCATAACAATTTTAGCTAAAACAGGTGACAAAACTGATCCTATAGGAGTTTCAAACATTTTTTTATAAAAATTATTATTAAATTTCAAATATACTGAATGAAAAACATATTTTATAGCATCAAGAAATTGTTTTTTCGGAATTTTGGTATTAATTTTAATCAAATCCCAACTTTTTTGTATGTCAATTTCAACTCTTTCATAAGGGATATTTGGAAACATAGCTATTACATCAAAAGAGATAAATATGTGCTCTAAAGGTATTATTACATTGTCAATTAGTTTCAAGAGAGCATGACTATTTTTAATTGACGTTTTTGAGATTACTATTGATTTTTTATTAATTTTCTGTTAATAGATGGTTTTTATTGATAATAGTTGTTATAAAAATATATCGGAGGTCTCTTAGTACATACGGTAGTTTTAGTGGAGACTCGGCTATAAGAATTGAACTGAGTTAAAACTGATTTGAAAAAAGAAGGGAAAATATAGGTCGGAATGTGTGGACCATTTGGGCCATGCTTTTCTCCCCATGACCGAGTAACAAGAGCAAGGCACACGCATGTGAGTTGCACTCGCTAACGCTTTGGAAGGTGGACAAGGACCGTTAAGCCGGTTGTCTTGTTTCAAGAAATGTCCAAGTGATGCTGTAGCGGCATACATACATTATCGCTCTCTTTTGCGGTTCGCGGGACCTCCTCACCGACAACCGCGAGGACGCCCACGCTTCTCTTTGCTTCTTCTTTTTCTTTTTCTTTTTCTTCTGCTGATTTTCCATCTCTCCTCTTCCCACCTTAACCACCGCGCTACACAAATTCTCCTTTTTCTTTATCACTCTTATAGCCAGCATCGACCTCTTTCAAAAGTTGACACCGATATGGTATTTTCATTCTTGAATTCGTCCTTTTTATTTCGTCATTTGAGATTCCAATGTACACTGCTATCGGAAATTGTCGGCACGGCCAGCGCGAGTTCTATTAGAAATTAATTTTTATAAACAAATGGACATTTTCACTATTTTTGCATGAATAGACTTAATTTTTGTATAAAGAATTAGTAGCTTCGATCAATATGAAAAATATGACAGCGAGGAATCTTTGACAAGACATTTCTAGTAGATTCTGCAAAAAAAAATGAAGCCTATTTATGAATTAATTGTGAAAATACGTATCTGTTTATAAACATTAATCATATAATTCACAATTATTGTCATTAGGAAAAATATAGCCGCAAGGACTCTTTGACAAAACATTTCAAGTTGATTCCGCGAAAAAATGAATCCTATTAATCAAAAAATGGTTAAAATGTGCATTTGTTTATGAAAATTGTTTAAATAATTAGCAAACAGGAGCTACTCTTAACTAATTGTAAGCGCACATGATTATCTGTCATCTTTCATCTATAAATATTGTTCAATAGTTTGTTTGTAACATTATAAACAATTTTGTTTCTTACTCTAACCTACTGAAAATTATCTTTAGTCAGTCATTACATTGATTTCTGACCTGTCTCAGTAAAGTTTAAAATCTTAAAAGAAATGGTAAATACGAACGGTTTCGGGCATAACTTGCAGTGGATCTGATCCTAAATCGGGGGAATCGAAAAGTAAACAGGCAAGGCCGCATGCACAATTTCTGTTAGATTAAGACGCATGACAACTTGATGCAACTAACACGCTGAGAGTGCGGCCCTCATGCTGTTTGTCACGCTTGACTGAGCAACGCCTCTCTCTAGGTCCCGCAGTTTCCCTGATCAAGAAACTCCCGAGGTCATCTATTCTAAGTATATCGTAAACCAGGAATTCTCATATCGAGAGTTGAGTGTATTTCTTTAGTCAGATAAAAATATTCGCAGTTACTCGTTATGCCTGGAAGATTTACGATCATATCATATTGCATCCGCTATATATTGAATTTTTAAATTTCGATCTTTCATTCCAAATCAGGAACCCAAAAATCCCCGAAACAGTAATTTCCAGAGCAATCAGTTTCGTTTTTGCAATATCGTCAGGAATAAAACACACCACTGAATAGAAATTTTCAGTTCAATCGGTTGTGTTTTCAAAATTTTGATCGGCCATATTGGATCCGCCATTTCGAATTTGCAAACTTCGACGCTGAATTTGAAATCAGGAAGCCAAAAAAATCCATAAATAGCAATTATTAGTCAAATCGGCTTTGCTTTTGCCACTTTGGATTTTTTAATTCAGACTTCAGATTATATTTAGGGGCTCTCGGTAATCAAATTTCCAAATTTCTGTCAAAAAATTCCAAATGTCACCTACCTTTTCAACTTGAAAAATATTTTTTTGCACCTTCTTCATATTTTTTTCTACTCTGTAGTTATTCATCTATAAACTCAGAATAAAATTATCTGGGTGATGTACATCGAAATATATATAAATCATTTTTAACTTCAACTCGCCGTAAATAGGCCAATTCTTGAAAAATTTTAAAGAAATTAACAAGAGACATGCTCTATGATATTCTACAACTGGTAGAGTGAATAACATGAGAACATTTATGTTTAAACAAAAGTTATAAATGTTTGCATAATACCGCGCGGCCCGTTTCTTCGCACGTATTTATCAATTCGACGCGTACAACCGTGTGCCAAGAAGAACTCGTTTAGACAAAAATCAGTCGACAGTTCGATTTTCAACGGATTTTAAAGTATTTTTTCTATAACCGTGAGGCTACCAGGCATAACCAACAACTACGAAAATAAATTATTCTAACCAGAGCAATATTTCTTCTTTGAGAACAAATACATTCCTATTTAGCTTTTCAAGTGTGTTACTATTTAAAAAATTTTCAAATCCAATAAAAAGAAAGGTTTCGAATCAGTATAATGACTATACAGAAATAAGTTATAATATGTTGGAATGAGAAAAAATGGTTTATTTTGTTATAAACGATTTAATAAACAAGAGTCATTTCTTCACGATTTGCATTGATTAGTTGTTGAAATTTATCGTTTTTGGTTGAAATATAAAAAAATTAAAGTACGAATATAAATGATTGAAAGAAGCTGCCTTTTCCAATTATTTAAACAAATTTTGTAAACAAATACGTAGCTTACCGTTCTTCCGTGAATACTCAATTTTTTCACGAGATCGACTGAAAATATGCAGTAATTTCTTGGTGTAATATATTTCAAATTAACACTAACTCTTAATTATTTGAATAATTTCAATAAACAAAAGAACATCTCGATCTTTTTCTATGAATAGTGTCTTTTTTTTTAAAGGGCGAAGATGCATTTCCACATGAACACGTCGTGTTGATACATACGTGCGAATAAACGAGCCGAAGAGCCAAACTAAAACCTTCCTCATTTCTTAATGATGATTCAGTTTGAACAATTATTTTCATAGAAAACACATTTATCGGTACCTTTCTGAACAGCCTTCCGCTGGAAGTTTTTTCTTGCTCATAATTCGTTCGGCTCCCATGAGCTTGTTGATATGATTGCACGATTTTTGCAATGTCTCAGGTAAAAATGTATAATTTTTGTTTAAAAAAAAGTTTGATTCATATGCTATTAACTCTATCAATCTTGGAACACCATACAGAATATTTATTGCAATTTTCTTTCAAAAATTCTGAAAAATATCTTTTTTATTTAAGGTCGAAATGAAATATACTTTCTTATGAATAATTGTATGTATCGAAATCAGAACATGAAAAATATTTACAATTCAAAATTAGATTCCTAAAATACCTTCTTTTCGACTCATTACAGACAAATGCATAAAAAAGGAAAAAAGAGGATGAAAAAGGAAAAAGTCAACCAAAACCAACCTCTCACTTGTTTCTTATTTTTTCTCCGTCTTTTTTATACTACTGGGGAACCAACATGTTTCGAGACCAATTTAGATCTCCTCCTCAGAGATTATTTATAGGAAAACTACCAAGTTTGACTAATAGAATCTTTTGCTAATTTCAACTGACATAATACCTGCAAATAAAACCATATATATTTAAAAAAGTTGATTTGTCTAATTTTGCATTCATTAGCGAAGAATTGATAACCGTATAAATATTATTTTTAAAACAAGCATAAAGAAACAATTTTAACTAAAGATGAGCTGATCTCAATTTATAGTTGATAGCATTTTAAAGTAGCGAGTTGATGTAAAAAATGACTAAACAAATTTTTTTTTAAAATGGATTTACTTCAAATTTTTGATCTTGAAGAAAAAGGTGCGTAATTAAATTTCTTATAAGAATATATACTTTTAAAATTAAAATTTTAAACTTTTTTGTAAAGTTTCCATGGGCCAAAGCTGTTCAACGAGGAAATGTTTATTAAGCGGTTATAGAAGCCGGCCCTTCAATTGCATTTCAAGAACAGAGTTGAGAATACAGTTAATGAAACTTTTTAAATAAACTTGTATTGCTCGCAGTGACGTGCTACTAATGAGCAGACATAAAATCAGCTTACTGTGCCCAGTTATTTTATAATTATTAATTAAAAAGTTGGGCTTCTTATATGTTGCCTCTTCTTTTTGAAAAGTAGTAATTTAGATTCACTTCTGATAAGAACAACTCCATGCTGTTCATTTCAATGTAAAGAAAATAAGTGGGTATTTCAACAATATCGTTTATAAAAGGACTGAGAGTTTTTGTGTGGCAGTTTTTAGTGCCCATATGAAGTCTGAACTAATAAATTTTCTTTAGTGTGTACTTAAAGAGATTAAAGACATAAACACAAATGGGTGATTCTCCGTATAGCGCAAAATTCAATGTCCACGGTGTTTAAAAAAATGGATTTTACTTATAGACGTGAACATAGACTAAAACAGAAATTTCTACAACAAGGAACTCTCACTTTCACTTCATCTCCTCGAAGATTTGCAACTTCCTAGGAACAAAAGAAAACATTGAATTTTCAGCAAAGAGTTTAATTTTCAAATAAAAAAGATCAATTTTATAGTATATAAATAGTTAAATAGTTAACAGTCCAAAAATCAAAGTCAAAAAATAATAGTTATAGTATAAATAGTTAAAGTTTGATTTAAAAAATTAATTTCTACTAAAAAAAAACGATTTTTCAAGAACATAGTTGAATCTCAAACCGACAAACGATGAATCGTCAACAGAAAATGTAATAGTTGAAATTTCAACCAAAAAAGACAACTATATTCAACGAAGAATTTAATTTTCATACTGAAATAGATCAATTTTCAATCAAGTTGTTTAATGATAAACCACAAAGTAACAATTTTCAATTGAAAATGAAATATTTGAATTTTTATTTAAAAATTCATTTCAAAAGTTAAATATTCAGTTGAAAAAAATAATTTCCAACGAAACAAAAACGATTTTTCAAGGAAATACGTGAATTTGTAACCAAAAATAACATAATAAACTGTTCAGTTAACAAACGTAAGTTTCAATAAAGAAACAACTAATTTTCAACAAAATAGTTCAATGTTAAACCAAAAACGATAAATTGTTAGAAAAAATGTTATAGTTGACATCTGAACAAAAAGAACTGTTAAAAAAACATTCCACCAAATTGTGGAATTTTCAAGCCAAAAAGGCGAATTTTCTATAGAAAAGTTGAATTTTCAACTTGAAAATAGATATAATTTTCAACCAAATAGTTCCTGAATTATCTACAGAAAAACTAATAATTTTTCACAAAAAAAAATAATTTTCAACCAGAAATATAATAGTAGACCTTTCAACCAAAATGAATCAACTTTAAATCAAAAAATAATTGGATTTTCAAAAAAAACGATGAAATTTCTACAGAAGAACTGAAATAGTTACATTTTTAGAGGAGAAAATTAATTTTCTATCAAAAAAGCGATTTTTCAACTGGATAGTTCAATTTTGAATAAAAAAAAAATGGTTTTTAGATAAAATTGTTAATCTTCAACCAAGAACATTAATTTTTAACCGACAACAAAAATTTTCTAC
This sequence comes from Andricus quercusramuli, assembly GCA_932178445.1. Taxonomy (NCBI): domain Eukaryota; kingdom Metazoa; phylum Arthropoda; class Insecta; order Hymenoptera; family Cynipidae; genus Andricus; species Andricus quercusramuli. The sequence goes on along the minus strand of CAKNXH010002185.1, from coordinate 239,293 downwards.
CGAGAAAGACTTTGTAACAATATTGTTGAATCTTCAAAAATATAATTAGATTTTTAACCAAATAATTCAATTTTTAACCAAAAAGGATGATTCCTTAAGCAAAAAGAATTAATTTTCACTCAAAAATAGTTGGGTTTTTAACCAAAGAGATCAATTTTCAATTAAAATGATGAATCTCCAACTGGAACAGTTGAATTTTTGGTAGAAAAACATGACATTGAAACTCTGAAATTAATTTTGTTTCTTTTGAAAAGTGTCTCTATAAAGATACTAAGTTCTAAATCCTTCTTGTGAATGAATTAAAATCCTTAAAATCAGCAGGGTACGTTTTAGAAAATTTGGAATTTCAGGTTGGGTCAAAAATGTTAATTTTCCTATAATGGGCTATATATCTCTATAGTTCATAAAATTATTTTTTATCTATAAAAAGTTCTTCTTTAGATTTTGTGGTTCAAATGTTTGTCGAAGTTTAATCATTTTGTGTTAAAAAAAAAATTTAGAAAATTTCTTCGAAAACTCAGTTTAAAAATTTCAATGTGTATATAAACGGTCACGACTTGGATGTAGCATAATAAGTGACACTTATTATTTGCTATTCATAAAAACTCATGACAGCCATTTCATCTTGAAAATTGGATTACTCTGTTCAAGTAAAAAATCCGAAATAAAAATCCTAGCAAATTCTATCAGCAGATTAATTTAATCGAAAGTATTCCAAACATCAAAATCTATCAAAACTTCTCTATATAGAAATCGTAAATTTTTCTATCGACAGTTTCCCATTAAAACTTTTTTAAGTCTTATCTGAACAAAATTGATCGAATCCTATGTTTCGGAATGCCAGGAATGACTATCAAATTCTATTCGCACAGAAATCTTATACTTTTCCAATTGGCACATCACTTGTAGCAAATCCTATGTTTTAGAATCCTGGAAGTGTTTATCAAACTCCGTCTGCCGAGAAATTTCATATTTTTTTATCAATATTTTCCCATCAAAACTCTGATAAATCATATTCCTAGAAATCTCAAAAATACTTATGAAATTCTATCACTTGTAAAATCTTATACTTTTTTCATCAACAGTTTCTTATTAAAACTCTATATCAAATCTTAATCGCAGAAAACATGTATCAAATCTTATTTTCCAGAAATTGTAAAACTTCTATCAAATTCTACTCATTGAGAAATCTTATACTTTTCTACGAAAATTTCGGCATTCAAACTCTATCAAATCTTATGCTTTGAGAAATTTTTGATAGGAAAGAATAAGATTTCTCGACGGATACAATTTGACAGAAGTTTTAGGAATTTTGATACTTGGGATTTAACACAAGTCTGGAGTGGATAAGATTTTACAGAATTTCAATGAGAAGCTGTTGGTAAAAAAATATAAGATTTCTTTACAAATAAAGTTTGATAGAAATTTCCGAGATTCCGATACGTAGGATTTGACAAAAGTGTGAAGTGGTTAAGATTTGATGCAATGAGTGGCTGTTGATAGAATAGTATAAGACTCCTGGATAGAATTTTCTAAAAACTTTCAGGATTCTAGAACATAGGATTTGATACAAGTCCTATGCTAATGAGATTTGATAGAATTTCGATGAGAAGTTGTTGATGGAAAAATATAAGATTTCTTGACGGATACAATTTGATAACAAATTCCGAGATTCTGATGTGTAGGATTTGATACAGGTCTGGAGTGAATAAATTTGTCAAGAAATCTTATACCTTTTTATTAAAATTTTCTGAATTCATAAGATTTGATAAAGTTCAGATAAAAATATCTTGGTAGGAAAGTATAAGAGTTCTAGATGAGAAGAATTTGATAGAAATTTTCCAGGTTGTGGAAAATAGTTTCTGCAGAATTTTTGGAGAATAGAGTTCCAATAAAAAAAACTGTTGATAAAAAAAGTCTAAGATTTTATAACGGTTAACATTTGGTGGATATTTTTGAGATTTTGAATATATGAAATGAAAATTAAAAGGTTCGGAATTTGGGATAGCGTATTTTATAGTATTAGATTGAATTTTTATCAAAAAACATATTACAAATGTATAGGATTTACTGGTACACTTGCCTATTTCACTTTCAGAGACATCAATTTGTTGCAATTCTATGGACGTTCAATCAAAATTGTTTGATAGAAATGTAAAGGAAATTCCTAAAATTCCGGATACGGTAAACAGATTGAAAACTATTAATTTTTTGTTGTCACATCGTATCAAACTTTTTCAGCAGGTTTGGTAATGTTCGAGACAGAATAATAATTATTTTATTTTAATGTATATAAATTAACTGTCCTATGTATAAAAGTATTGGACAATCAGTATGTTAAAAATACGGGTTTATCTGATTACGTTATTTGTATTATTTACTATTTGTTTTCCTAATGTGTTAATTATTAAAATAATATATAAAAATATAGTTTATGACTAATTTAAGCGACGCCAGGCGATCATGGTATGCGCTCACCATTACGCTAACGTGATTAGCGCAATTATCTCATATAATTAACGTACCGGAAAGTACCGCATGAAAATCACCCGTGATACGGAAGCTAGTTAAGATGTTGCACTGAGCGCACAGTCTCGTGGAGGGTAAAATAATCAATTACCATCAGAAGTTGAGTTGGGCTTAGGACGAATCTTGCAATTCAGTAAACATATGGTGTCTAGTAAATATTTAGAGGATCATTATAAATTATTACGACACAAAATTTCAGATAAATGAAACGCAATCAAAGACTTAACATTATTATGGGTACCTGTCAAGAATTTTCAAATTATGCTTTTTATTTAGTTTCCACATAAAATTTTCAAGATGTTCGTAACTTCCGCCAAACTATTTTCCAGAATTCATTTAAATAAAGAATAATCAAGAAAATCTAGATGGAAAGAAATAACTAATAATTTGTTTAATTTTTACATACAATTAAATAGTATTTAATTAGCAATTTTTTTATGTTATTGTTAACCAGGGCGATGAGTACTTTTTTCCGATGATGTATACGAATCATTTCACTTTCGCCTAAAAATCGTATGCACTATTCAAAAAATGAAGAAAGTAAAAAATTACAGAAGGTTTAGAAAATCACACTCAGAAATAAAAAAAAGTTTCTGACAAAAAGGAAGGAATGTTCGAAGTCAACATATTCTAAGGGAGCTGGCGAAAATAAAGATTTACATTAAGTGTAAAGAGTGACGGAAGAGAGCAAAAAATAGGTAAAGTAATTATGCGAAAGCTAGAAAAACTTTCAATGATGTAGTAAAGTCTATGTTGAAGTTGGCGTCGTGAACTCGAGAAAAATAGATAATAATTTTGAATAGAACCGTAACTTCAACATTTTAAAAATCCTTCTTCCTATGAGGCTGCCACTCGGTGGGTCTAAAATGAACTTAACTAAAAGAGCTTGAACTACCCGCATTTTTTCTGTTTGAACTTTTTGGATGTCTCACGATCATTTTCAGCCCAAAAATAAAACAAATCTTTCAGGCCCCCTTTGAGACCATACAATTTTTTAAAAAAGATCAATCAACATATTTTCACGAGAATAAATTAACACTAAAATTTGATTCGGCTCAAAACATTTGGTGAAGCATCGAAGAATATTGCTTCAGAAGCCGAATATATTGCAAGGACTGAAATCCTCCAATACATTAGCAAAATGGTGACGAAAATTGAAAAAAATTAGTTTTCTGAGAATTGCTTCTTTCCAACCCACCCCAAGTCCCAAGTACCTCAAAGTGAGCCTCAAGAAACTTTAACCCAAAGATCCTTGAAATTACATGATATTTGTTGGATATTGTTTTATGTTGTCATAAAAGTACTTTTCAACCAAAAAATCTCAAATTGGAATCCCATGCTACTTATTGTCGAATACCTACATAACTTCGATATTTTTCTTCTAATGTTTAACAAACTTTTATTTGTTGGAAACATTTTTATTAACAAATTTATAATTGTTTAAATAAATGGAATTCATTAAGCATTGGAAGAGAAGTATAAAACTTATGTAATTATTTAACAATAAGTAGCATAGGATACCAAGTTAAGGAAAAAGTGGACATCTCTGGCTCAATTTTTAGAATTTTTGAAAATAAATAATAAATTGTTAAAATTATCACATGCTGTTTTGAAAAAAATGTACTACTCCAAACAATGACCAAAGATTGCATTTAATTCCGAAAATACGATTACTTTGTACAATTTTTGGAAAAAATAATTGTTCAATTAAGTTACATTTATTTTTTTTGGGGTGAGATTGTTTAGGGAAAGGGGGGAGGGCTAAAAATAAAGTTATTGATATGGTCTCATTCTGTAGACACACCTCTTCAATCCCTGAAAAATTTTGCAATGTTCGATCAAACCCTGAAGTATCGTCCAATTTTTCGAAAAGCCAAACTTTCCCCATGTTAAATATATGGGATTTTTGAGTGTCTGGTGGCGTGTGTTAATATTGGAATTTGAAAAAAAGATAGATTTCATTTATCCAAAAATGAAAACTTTTAGAGGGTGTGTTGTCCGATTCTCCGAGTGCTACACATGGCCGTATATAAACTTCTTAATCCTTAAAGAAAGGTCTCAAACATTTTGAAAATGCCCTAAGTTTTTGAACTTTCATCCAAATCTGCTGGCTCAGGAAGTCGATCTTCCTTTTTGGTCCCTAAAATGGTGTGCCAAATGACAGTCTAATCCGATTGGTCTTTCAAAATTTATCCGGTACACAGATGACAACAACGACTAGGAAAACAACGACAACGACAGACAAACAGACAGACACCATCGAAAAACCTGTTTTTTTCGGATTCAGGGGTTATCGAGACGTGGAAATTTAAAGAAAACCCCGATAGATAGTCTTAACATAAAAGTAATATCGTCTCATTATGATGAGAATGGAAAAACACTTGAAAAGTTGGGGATCAGGGGGGGGGGGGGGGGTGAACATTAAAAGTTATTGGGTCAAAATCATTCCTTGAAAGTTCCTCAAGAGATGAATGTACTTTTTTTTCCATTTTTTCGAAAACCTAGCTCTACCCATTTAAACCCCCATATTAATTTCAAAAGCTGGGATGCACAGGTGAATGTTGGAAAAAAAGAAAAAAATAGAAAATATCGTTCACCAAAAATCAAAAGTCGAATTTGTACGGGTATAAATTTGGACCGTCCTAACGTGCACGTTCCCCAGGAATGTAGGGAAGTGTCGTACAGGTTGGGACACTGTATAGGTTGGGACAGGGCGTTTTATTAATTTCTTTGCATGGGTACTACCTCTTATTACTGTCACATGTTTGTATCAGTATTAGCTCAGGTTCATGCTTATTGCAGCTGCACCAAACAGTGTGTTCACAAGAAGTAAAAAAAGTATCATATTGACATTATTCGACCCCCATTAACAGAATATTTTGCATCGAAATTGCAAGGTAAATGAGTTCAATGTTTTATGAATTAAATGCATTCTTATGCCTGAAAAGGATTTTGCAAATGGGTAATTGTCAAATTGAAGGAAAACTTGAAGTTCCGCAATAATAAAACATTAACTTAGAAACTCGTATTGATTTTTTTCCAATTTAATGAATACTTATTATCATCCTCTACAAAATGGTCATTTTCTTCCATTTCTGTTCTTATTCACTTTAATCTAATATAAGTACACCCCAAACGTCATTGCCGTACGATGTCCCAACCTCACTTTACACAAGGAAAAACTGATTTTCTCCTTTTTTTAGACAGTCACCCGAAAAACGCTTAACGTATCAAATTTGTGAACTTTAGATGAACATAAATTTAGTTTACGCACGTTTTGCAAGTCAAGTAAATAATATTGTCAAAACCTTAAAGTCTGTCCCTCGATTTTTGTCATTTTAGACGTCATTACCGTACTTTTTTTTCTAGTAAAATATTGTAGTTACAGTTGAGTAATAAATACAGAAATATTATGCGTATCGTTTAATACAAGATTCTATAAAATTGAGTTCAATATATTAACACTTTTTTTTGTGAATTCGATATTAAAACTGAAAAGTACATTTTGACAACAAAAACGTCATTCCCGTACGTGCGTTAAAAATCAGTTTCGGAGTGGAAAAAAATATATGAGAACCATTCCGTTACTTGCTCAGCGGTGTTTTCTTTCAAAAGTAGGTGACTTTTTATTATTAAAGTCTATTATTTATTTGATAAATATTAAAAAAGGATAAACTTGGTCATGTTTCTCGCATCATTCCCATACGGTACAATAGCAAAGCGTACGACTGCTTATGTGCTCGTGCGCGTGGATCAGATGGGCCGGTCTATCAAGTGTTTCCTAATCTCTATTTTTAAATATACAGATCTTAAGAGGTGATCTAAATAAATCAATTAGAAAGGAAGAGATGTGTTGGAAATTATATTACAATACAGGTAGGTAGATTTGTCATTACAGCTAAAAGGTGCTTAGATTCTAATATAAAAATTCTAGTTAGTGTGTGACACGATGTAATCAGTGGATTTTGATACATTTGAAAGACTGCATAATAAATCATGTGAATAGTCTTAGTGAATGTTGAATCTTTTATTGCGCTACAGTCACGTTGCTTCCATTTGTGTAATTTAAAACGTGTCGATTTGAATAAAAAATAATAGTAACAATTAAATAAAATAATTAAATTAAAATCGCATGCGTTAAAGTATTCGCTTTTGAACTTTTTAAAATCTCGTGCTCTCTTTCATCAAAACCCTAACCACAAATTCACTTCCCGTATTTCATATATGAATTTCATTATTTCCTATATTTAAAACTGCCCCTCTTGGATTATAAATTTTTAGATCTGATAAGATCAATTTCCGTTTTGAAATATTTAATTCATAATGATAATGTGATTGCCACTGTAGGTAATGAAATTTGCTTACAATTTTACAATTGCCCATATAGTGCAGATCATCCCCCCCCCTCCCAATAATTAAAAAATTCCGTAAAGTGTATAGGTTGGGACACATGTACCGTATAGGTTGGGACACATGTTCGGTATAGGTTGGGACACGTTTTTTGACACCTATACGCTATTTTCCAGTAAAAATCGTCTTTGGAGTAACTTCTGGGTATTATTATTAAAAATAATTGCACTGTCCGTTAATTTTATGTTCTTCTAACACTCGAAATTTCAGGATGTCTTATTAAAAGCGAAAAAGTGAACCGGGTATCACTGACTTTGAGGGTTTGGTTGAAGCCATCAAAGAAGTGAATCTTCTTATGTAAAAACCCAATTAAACAAATAAATATTCACTAAAAAGTTCACTGTGGCGTTCAAAATTATTTTGTACACATATTTTTCATTTTTTAAGATGTATCTCAACCTACACTACATTTTATAATGAGATGCATTCAGTAAATCGGTTGTAAATTTTTTTTTGCATCGTAAATATATATATTTGTTTACAAAAAGTAAGCTATTTACTAGATCTTCAAAACGGTGTAATAAAAGCCCAAAAATATAATCATGGGAAAAAGTTGTGGGCCAAAAACAAAACTCGTCGCAACCACTCAGAGAAAAAATTGTCTTGAAACAAAAGCATCGTCCTCTCAACTGTTTTGTTTTGAACCATGTGAATATATGTTCCACACAAATAGAATTATTTGGCTGCAAGATTAGGTGAAGTTAGTCGCATAAGGATCATTTTTCCTGCAAAAGGATTCTTGTTGAGGCAAATGAAAATCCTCTAAACATCAAATTTAAAAGGAAATTCCAATTACGTCAAAAAACATCCTTTTTTCACAAAAGGACATTTCTCTGAGTGACTATTACTACATTCCCCTATTTGTCTACCTTTTGAAAACTTCGTGAACTTTATAATATTTTTTCACCGCGACTTCTGGCTATATGAGGACGAAACGGAGCGAGACGAGCCAGGAGGTGGCAGTAGGACAAATCCAGCAATGCGTGTGTGTAATTCAGAGTCGGCCGCGAATATCATTCGCGTACGGTTTCGCGTACGGTTTCGCATTACAGCAAAACCTGAGATATCACAGAAGGCTTGGTAATGTCGCAATCGACCCGCAAAACGAGCCATTGCTTCGCGGTCTTCATTCTCTGATTATGAGACAAATTACCTTTGCCATTTTCCTTAATCCGCGCTGAGGAAATTAATTTTCTGCCAAAAGATTCACCGAAAGATAGGTCGAGTGAATCACCCTTTGCCAAGGTGGGCGCACAGCGGCGATGCTATTTTGGGTTCGAGGGATCTTCAAAACTAAGCGAGTTCAACGTCTATGATTCAACATCCCTATTGAACGCTAGGTAACAAGTATGTGCGCAAAAATTAAACGAGAATCCCCACCTGGAACGTCTGAGTGTACGGTTCTATTTTTGATACAAGTTTTAAGTAATCGTTCGTTGGACTCCGAGAGGGAGTGCAATTAGAACATTTTTCTCTTCAAAACCTCTTTCAAGTTATTTTAGGAAGACTGGATATGAGCTAGTGCAATGTAGGTAATTCCTACAAATTTCGTTTCCCAGACTTTGTCAAAACATTCGAAAGTTCTACTTAGGGGCCGACTGTGAAATGAGTTACTAATGGGGGGGGGGGGGGTCGTTCCAAAAACTACGACTGGTAACACGGAAAGGGGGGAAGTCAGTAGAAGTAACGTTATGAACTTCCATAACATTTAGTACGTTTTCTGATGATTAAGTTGAACAAAGGTTGAGAATTTTGCGAAAGGTAGCCCTACAATGGTACAGTTCAATAATAACTTCATGAATTTGAAAAGCATTTTAATATTTCAGATCTCACACACATTTAACTATTCACCTTTTTTTAAAAAAAAAGAATTCTTTTTCCCATTCTTTTCAAGAAACTTCCCTTTCCCCCTTTTTCTCGTGTTTTGCTTAAATGTGAACAGAATTGATAGAACCCATTAGGAAGATCCAATTATTTTTGCATGAAAAGTCTACTATTATATTTTTGGTTTGGAATTCATCTTGTCTGGTTAAACGCTTCACTGTTCGGTTGATAATTAATATATATTGTTTCTAATGCAACTTTTTTGTCAATAAGTCATCCTTTTTGGTCAAAACCTGAACTACTTGGTTGAAAGTTGAACTACCTTGTTAAAAATTCATTCTTCTGGTTGAAAATTCATCTCTTTGGTTAAAAACTGCGCTATTCCATTTTTAGAAAAACAATCATCTTGGTGACAAAATCATCTTTTTTGGTTAAAAATGCAACTGTTTGGTTGATAATTAATCTGGTTTGGTTCAAGATTTAACTGTTCAGTTGAAAATTCGACCTTTTTGGTTGAATCCAACGGTTTTATTTCAAATTAAAATCTTTTTAAGTAGAAGTATTACCTATTACAGTTTTTGTTGCTGATTTACCTTTTTTAGTTAAAAAATTCAACTACCTGGTTCAAATTTACATACCTTGTTAAAAATTAATTTTACTCTGGTTGAAGATTCATAATTTAATTTGAAAATTTATACTTGCGGGTAGAAAATTGAGCTGTTTTGTAGAAAATTTCATATTTTTTGCTGGAAAATTCAACAATTTTCTTGAAAATTAACTATTTGAAAGAAAATTCAACAATTTTGTCCAAAATTCATGAATTATGGTTGAAAATCCAACTATTCTGTTAAAACCCAGTTTTTTTCATGTAATTCAACTTGCGGGGTAGAAAATTAAACCTTTCGGGTCAAAATTCGACTATTTTGGAGATAATTCGACTTCTTCTCTTTAAAATTCAATAACTTTTTTTGAAAATTTATTTATTTTGCCCAAAATTCATCTTTGTTGGTAAAACATTAATCTTCTCTGTGGAAAAATTAATCTTTTTGGTTGAAAATTTAATTATTCAGTTAGAAATTAATCTTTTCTGGTTGAAAATTCAAGTACTTCGTTGAAATACTTTATTAATTTTTTTTAAAGATACGCTTCTTTGGTGAAAAATTTAACTTCTTTGTTAAAAATTAGTTTTTTGTTTGTTAAAAATTATTTTTTTATTCAAAAATTCAACTATTACAGTTTTGATTGGAAATCTATACTTCATAGGTTGAAAATTCAACTGTTTACTACAGAATTATTGTATACTGATGAAAATTCGTATTTTGGGGTATAAAATTGACCTTGTTTGTTGAAAAATCATCTTTTTGGTTGAGAATTAAACTTTTCTGTTGAAAATTAATTTTCGTTTTCGTTTAATTAAACAGATTAAAAATTCGTCTTTTCGTAGAAAAATCATCTATCTTGGTTAAAAATTTATCTTTTTAGTTAAGCATTTGATTATTTTGTTCAAAATTCGTTTTTTTCATTTAATACGACTGGCTGATGAATCGTCTTTTAAGCGGAAAGTCGTCTTTCTTGGTTGCTTTTCTTTTAGTTTATTTAAACTGGTTGAAAATTCGTCTTTTGGTAGAAAATTTATCTCTTAATTGTCTTTTAAAAAATTCATCTTTTTGGCTTGAGAATTCAACTGTTTATGGTTAAATTTTAATTTTTTTGTTTATTAGATGATTCAACCATTTGGTTGAAAATAAACTTTTTTGTTGGAAATTTGACTGTCTTGGAAAAAATTCGTCTTTTTATCCAGAAAATTATACTATTTGGTTAAAAATTCAAGTATTTTGTTGAAAATTTGTCTTTTCACTCAGAAAATTCAATTTTCACGTTGAAAATTTATCTCTTTCGTTGAAAATTGATTTTTGAAAAAATTAGTATTTCATCATCAAAAAAAATTAGTATTTGACCATAAAAAATAATTAGTATTTAACCATTAAAAGTGAAGTTCAAAAATAAACTTCACTTTTTTCGAATTTGAACTTTTTTTCTTTTCAGGCTTAACAGAGACCTGAAATTTTTTTCTTTAAAAACCTTCAGATCAAAAAGTGGGCCGAAATGTTTTTATTTATGAAAATAAGCGTTAAGTAGTTTGCTGAGGAAATTATCTGTTTCCATGATTTAAAACTCATTTAATTTAAGTAAAAAAAATGTTTTTCTACAATTTTAATATAAGTTTTAACTTCCGTTCGCCGAACGTAAACATCTTTTGAAGAAATACATGTTTGGCCTTCAATAATGAAGTTAAAAAAAATTCACCTTTTTCCAATTTCGACAATTTTTTTGGTTTCATTTGAGGCTTTGAAAAATCTGAGGTTCTTTTCATCTAAAAAACATTCCCATGAAAAAGTGGGCCAATAATTATTTGTTTATGAAAATAAGCCTTAAGTCTCTGAAGCGCCTCTTGACGTCGAAGTTCATCCACCAAAGTAATTATCGTTTATTTTGTTGAATAAATAGTTATCGGCCATCGAAATCCCTTTGATATTCAAGTTAATAACATAAAAAATTGGATTAACGTCTCAGGCAAATTTACATGTGACAAGCCTCGGACTCATTTGATAAATTCTGGACTGTGTTAATAGTAGAATAAATTTTTATAAACATTTGAAAAATAGTGCCATATAAATTTTTAAATATTCAAAGAGTGGGTGAATTATTTTTAACTTTAATAAACTATATATATATATATATATATATATATATATATATATATATATCTAGTATAAAATCGCGTTATAATCCTTTCAAAACTTTTTTTGTAGCCTAAAAGCTTTGAAATTCTTTAAGATCATTAAAGAACCCCTGTAATCCTCTAAAAATTTCTGAAAAACTCGTAAATCTTATCAAATTCTTTGAAATCAGTAGAAAGCTTTAAAAATCCCATAATTTTTATTGGAATTCTATGAATCCCTTAAACATGGTGAAATCTCTTGAAATCTGTCAAATCCGTAGGAAGTCTTAGAAATCCCTAGAAGTTTCTTGATATTTATTCTAATTTAATTTATTCCCTAAAGTTCTCAAGAAATGCACTGGAATCTATTGAAATCTTTCAAATATAATTGATATCCTGAATACCTGTTCAAAATCCTTTGAAATTGTCTGAAATTCTTTGAAAACTCAAATTTAAATCTCGTTAAATTGTTTGGAATTTTTTTAAATAACATTCGGGTTTTTTTATTAATAGCAAAATACTTGCATCCTGAAAAATATGGCAAAAAGTTTACAATACTGGCGTGAGTCCAAGGTATGATATCATCTTACCAAAAAAACTAGGGGAAACACCTAAACAATTATCGATAGAATTATTTTTGTGACTAGAATTACATTTCTTTTTTTTGATCCTAATCAAATTTCAACAGCTTTTATTTTGAATTAGAAATCCCACGTGAAGTATGATTACTAAGGAAATTAAATTTAAATAAGTGACTTACCGTCCGGTTCTGGCTTAAATCCCTGAGGCCGTTCATCGTTGAGTCTTAGTTGAAAATAATCCGTCTGAGGAAAATCGGAACCTGAATTGTTCAATTCTGCTTCTGAATATTCCAATCTTTTTGCTATCAAATTTTCTTTTATCATCAATTCAAAGTCATCTTGGAAATTATCTTCACAGAATGAACTGCCGCAACTAGAAATTATCGAATCCAGTGAATTTAAGTTTATATTTTTGAAATTTGCAAACTAAAAAAAAAAGTGAAAATCATACCTCAACCTATAGTTCCAAATTTCGAGGTCTTTCGATTCGGGAAAATCACCGTGATATTGAGAAAGTGAGCTTATATGATGCTTTGGTGAAAATAAAAGATCCTTCAAAGTAACAAATGTGGATGTATTCTCAATATATTGAGGAGGCGATTCTTTTCCTGCAATTTATATTATTTATACGGTCTGAGATTTCAAATCATGAAAGATTTGATGATTATCTCCTTTCAATTATGGAACCTCCATGAATTACGTAAGGATTGGGGGGGGGGGGGGTGAAAATCATAAAAACCTTACTTATGGGGTGGTGGAATTCCAAAGCCTTTCTTCCAGAAGTTTCCTATTTCTAATTATTTTTCAAACATAGCATGCTCATTGAAATCTGGTTTGTCTGTTGAAATTACTTCTTTACTATTATATAAATTATATCATTATTTGTTTTATTTCTTTTTTATGATGTGATATTTCATATCAGATACGTCCAATAATCATAGAGTCAAGAAGTTAACCTACTTTCAAATCTTTCATGGAATATCGTGGAATCTTTGGAAATCTTTGCAATCCCTTGAATGCCCATGAGTTCTTCGGAAAATTTTGAAAATCTTTTAAAATTTTTAGAATTATTTGACCGTTCCTTGAAAACCTTTGAATTCCATGAATCTCGTACATAATTTTGTGAGATCTCTTAAAAAAGATTAAGCTCTCTGAAAATCCCTGGAACTTCCTGAAAAACTGCGAAAATCCCTCAAATTCTTCGAGATTTCTGAAATCTTTTGTTGAAATCCTTGGAATCGTTTGCATCTTCCAAATCCCATTAAAATCCCTAAGAATCCTTTTTAATCCGAAAAAACCCCTTTAAATCTCGTAAAATAGGTTAAAATCCTTAAAATTCCGTTATATCTTTTGAAATCCTATGAAATCCTCTACAATTCGTGAATATACTTTTAAACCTTTTAGAATCTCTTAAAATCCTTTGACATCCCATAAAATCATCGAAACGCCCTCAAATCTCTTAAAATATGTTAAAACTCTTCAAAATTTCTTAAAATCCTTGGAAAACTTTTAAAATTTTGCGATATCCTTCCAAATCTTTGAAATCCCCTGAAATTTCATTAAAAATCCTTTATAATCCGCAGAAATCGTTCATAACTCCTTGAAAATTCTCAAAATCCCTGAAATTCTGATAAAATCCTTCGGCATCTCTTAAAACATCGAAAAACCTCTTAAAATCTGAATGAACTTGAGGTCCCTTAATATCTTGTAAAATTTCTTGAAAAGTTGAGATTCTCTGTGAAATTTTACTAGTTGATTTCTTCAAACTCTCGAAATCTTTCAAAATCATTTGAAATCTGTGAAATTCTCGTTATCATTTGAGATCGTTTAAAATACCTTAAAACCTTAATGATGCCTTGAAATATTTTGAAATCCCTTTGAAATCTGACGAAATCCCTCAAAAGCTTTGGACATCTCGCTAAATTCCGTAAAAATTCTAATTAATTGGTTTTTGAAATACTTTCAGATCACTGGAATTCTTTAAAATTTTTTGATATCGCTTGAAATATTTCATATGCCATAAAAATCCCTTATAATCCTCAAAAATCCGTGAAAATGACTTAAAATCTCTAACAATCAGTCAGAATCCTTCAAATTCAGTAAAAAAATTCGAACTTATACAAAATTCCTTGAATCTTTTAAATCCTTTAATGGTCAATAAAATTATTGAAAATCCCTTAAAAACCTTTATAATACACGAAAATTCTTTGAAATTTTTTTTTACGAACCTTTTGAAAACCTACGAAATCCTCTACAATCCGTGGATATACTTTGAATCTCTTAAAATCTCTTACTGACCTGAACATCACATAAAATCGTCACCTGTGAGATCTTTGCAAATATTTTGAAACTCTGCGACATCTTTTCAAATATTATGAAATCTTTTAAAATCTTCAAAATCCCATTAAAATTCCCTGAATTCCTTCGAAATTCGGTAAAATACTTCGGTATTTCTTGAAATACTTTTGAAATCCTTTAAAATTCCGCGACTTCTTTTGAAATATCTCGAAATATCTTAAAATCCCTTGAAATGTCTAAAAATCCTTTGTAATCCACGGAAATCGTTCTGAATTCCTTAAAAGCTCCACCTGATCATTTGGAATCGTTCGAAATTACTTGAAACTTTTATAATGCCCTGAAATGTTTTAAAATTCCTTGAAATTTCATGAAATCCCTGAAAAGTTTGGAAAAAGTCGATAAACTCCATAAAAATTTTCAAATCTGTTGAAATCTCGTTCAAAGTGAAAATAATTGATACATTGAGTAAAAAATATCAAATTTAACGTTAGGAAGGGGGGATCTAAATTAAAAAAATAATACTTATGTAATTAATAGACATTCCATCAGTGGTTTATTGGTTTGAGTCATTTTCACCAAAATTATTAGAATACATATGTTAAAATAAAATATTGTTAAACCCGAGAAGCATGGATTAATTCTGTGTTTTAAAAGAGAATAAAAGAATTGCAAAACACTTTGTATGTTTAGCATACTCCATTAAACTTACCATTGGCTTTTAGCCAAAGAAACAGACAAGCTGGACAAACTTGTAATATAGCTATATAGGTAATGCACAAATGAAAGAAAATTTAGGTCAGCTTCAAAATAATTGGCTTAAATATCTTAGTGTTTTCCTACCCACTATCTGATTGTCAATATCATTGATCTATTTTTGTAATCTTATGTAGGATGAAAGAATTTGAAGAGGCAATTATGAAAGTATTTGCGAAAGAAATTGAACCTACCGAAAATTTGAATTGCCGAAATTTTAAGACCCGAATTTTCCAATTCCCGAAAATAATAAATTCCGCTAATTTCGAATTTCCGAAAATAGTAAATGTGCGAATTCAAAAATTCGGCAATTTACCTTTTTCCGGAATTTTAAATTTCAGCAATTTACTCTTTTTGAGAATTTAGAACTTCGGCCATTTACTATTTCTTGAAATTTGAAAATTCGGCAATTGACTATATTCGGGAATTTGAAAATTCGTCAATTTACTATTTTCGGGAATTGGAAAACTCGGCTATTTACTATTTCCCAGAATTGTTTTCCGGAATTTGAAATTCCGGCAACTTTATCTGTTTGGAAATTTTCCAATTTTGAAATTTACTTCTTCCGGGAATTTGAAAATTGGACAATTTGCTACATCCAGGAATTTGAAAATTCTGCAATGAACTATTTTCCGAAATTCGAGATTTCGGCAATTTACTATTTTCCAGAATTTGGCATTTCAGCAATTTCCTATTTTTCGGAATTCGAAAATTCGGCAATTTACTATTTTCCTGAATTTTAAATTTTATATTTTTTGAAGTTTGAAAATTCAGCAATATACTATTTTCCGGAATTTAAACTTTCGGTAACTTATTCTTTTTGGGAATTTAAAATTTACAATATACTTTTTTTCTGGAATTCAAAAATCAGGCAATTTACCATTTTCCGGAATTTGAAATTTTGGCAATTTGCTAGTTTTTAGAATTTGAAAATTGGACAATTGACTATATTCAGGAATTTGAAAATTCGCCAAAATACTATTTCTGGAAAGTTGAAAATTAGGGGTTTAGAATTTTGGAACAAGCACTTTCGGTAGGCAAAATTATTTCATCCTATAAAAACGATTAATTTCAGAACGTGCCGTTTGTATCTTATTATCCGTAATAGAATTGCAAAATTTCTCACATCCTTTTAAATTCGCAATACACCAAGAATTCGCTGATCTGAAACTATTTTTGGCACCCAAAATACGCGTCTAACCTCCCGGAGATTCATATATTCCTTATTTTCTTCTTCACTCAATGAAAGACTTTTAACTCTCAAAAATATGTTTCATTTTCTTTTTTCAGAGGTTCTCAGATGGCGCAAGTTTGAGAAATGAATCAGAAGTCTTAAATAATGATCATGTTGTAAGAATCCAAAGAACTAGAGTTTATCTGCGTTTTCTGTTGGCAAATCAATTTTTAGCCTACACTATTAATTCAATTTATAAATTTTTTTTTAATGAAAGCTTTTTAAATTTGAAAAATATTTATGTGTTTTAATTTTTGATAAAGAATTTGGCTAATTTCTTGTTTAACAACAAAATTGACTTATTTTTAACTTGCCAGTAGTATCATTTTTTTAAAAGATTTTAAGGTTTATCAAACAAGGTCTTATGTCTGTGTTAAAACTATCCAGAAATAACTCTTAGTGGGTGAGAACAATTCATGAGAATGGTTTTAATGTTTATCAATAAGTTGATCAAATATCGCTGACTTTTTTTCAGGATACTTTGAAAAATTACAAGAATTATTTAAATAATTTTGATAAACAAACTATGTATTTGGCTATTTTTCAAATAAATAGGCTTAATTTAAGAAAGGATCAACTAACTTTCCCATGATATTTTCAAAATTAACAACAATTATTAATTATTAAAAAAATATTCATAATAAAATTCAGAGTTCTTGATTGAAAAATTTAGAATTTGGCTATTTCCGAACGAATAGGCTAAATTTTTGTTTCCAAAATCAAATAAAAATTTTTTCATGAGCATCATTTGCTATGGCAACAATTATGAATTATTTATTCATTCATTTATTGTTTTGTTTTTTTGAATAATTTAATGTACATAAACAAATTCACAGTTTGTCTATCTTTTAACAAATAAGCTCAATTTTTGTTTACGAAATTGACTAATAACATTTTCTCGATGAATCTTTGGTATTATACTTTTTCTATAATAAATGTTTCAATAATTTCTAACTCTTGTCAGTTTTAGATGAATCATAGCAAAAAGTCATAGGAAAGACATTATTAGTCGATTCCACGCACAAAAGTTGAGCGTATTCATTGAAAAATAGCCTAACACTGAATTTGTTTATGAATATTGTTTAAATAATTAATAATTCTTATAAATTTTCAAAGTATCATAGCGAAAAGTCATCGGAAAGATATTCTTGGTTTATTTCGTGAAGAAGTGAGCCTATTTGTTGAAAAGAAGCCAAACTTTGAATTTTGTCCTGAAAATTGTATAAATAATTGATAATTGGAATGAATTTGCGCAGAACCATAGCGAAAAGTAATCGGGAAGACATTCTTAGTTGATTTCATTAAAAAACTAGTCTATTGGTTGAAAAATATTAAAACTGTGATTTTGCTTATTGAAATTCTTTGAATAATCACTTATTAACATTTATTTTCAATGAATCATAATGAAACATTAATGTATCTCATATTTTATACCGAAACTTTGGATATAAATAAGCTAAACATTGCACAGATAAACCTTGTTTGATAGGTGAAATAAATATAATTTTTTCAAGATTCTTGAGAAAATTGGAAAATATTTTCTAAGATTTCAGAAATATCAAATCAAAGAAGAAACAAAGAAGAATTTATAACAAACGTATTTTCAAGGAAATAGTTAAATTTTTAATCAAAGCAAAAGATTTTGTAATAAAGTAACGACACTTCAAGCAAAAAAATGACTTTTCAACAAAGAAGTTCAACTTTGAATCAAATAGTTGAATTTTTAATCAAAAATTGTAATTCTCATCAAAAAATCTAATACTTGATGTTTCAATGAAAAATATTCTAATTTTTGAGAACAAATAATTCCATTCATCCAAAAGGGACGAATTATCAACAAAAAAGTTTTGATTTTTTAACCCAAAAATATGAATTTCAACCAAAATGTTCTTTTTTAACCAAATAGATGAATCCTACACCAAATAGGCAAATTTGTCATAAATCAGATTAATTTTCTACTACAAAGGACAAGTTTTGAACAAAAACCTTAATTTTAAACCAAATAGTTGAATTTTCAACAAAATAACTATGTTACATGATGTTTCTATGAAGGAGATTAATTTTCAATCAAAAAGGACACATTTTCAACGAATCAGTTACATTTTCAAGTAAAAAATTCTGCCAGAAGTAATGAATTTTCAAACACCTTTTAAACTAAGGGTCTGTATCTTAATTACGTAACGCGTTTTTCTTTTTTTACATCGTTGTACCCCTTTTGGGTTCAAGGCAATTATATTCTTGTCTTTATTTAAGGAAAAGAAAAATGCGTTTCGTAACCTAAATTATTTATGAAATTTAAAAAAATCTTCCAAAATTAATAAAATTACAAATCTTTAAAATTCAATTTTCTGAATGAAAAATCATTTCAAATTTTCCCAGTAATCTTAAGAAAAGTTCAGTATTTTCTTGATACGTTTTAATATTCTTGGAAATCAACATATTTTTTTCTCGATATTTTCAAAAATCTATGTTTTGTTTAAAATTTCTTGAAACCTTTTAAGCCTTTTGAATATATTTCAAAATTATTTGAACTTTTCTTAAAATTGTTTGAATTTTTAAAAAATCTTGTCAAATTTTTAATTTTTTTTTTATTTTTTCTTGAAAAGTGAAAACAAATTTTAAACAGTGTAAACTTTTCGTTAAATTTCATTAAAATCTTTCAAAAATTAAAAAATTGCCCAATATATTCCAAACTTTATTTTATACATTTTTATAAATTATTTAACAATTTTCCCAGGAATCTTAAAAAAAGTTTATTATTTTCTTGATACCTTTTAATATTCTTGGAAAGCAACAAAATTTTTTTCGATATTTTCAAACATCTATATTTTGTTAAAAATTGTTTGAAATCTTTCATAATTTTTAATTATTTTTGAATATTTTAAAAACTTTTATACCTTTTAAATATATTTCAAAACTATTAGACCTTTTCTCAAAATTGTTCAAATTTTTTAAAAATCTTCTCAAATTTCAAATTATTTTTGGATTTTTTCTTGAAAAGTTGAAGAGTTTTTTAAACAGTTTGAATTTTTCGTTAAATTTCTTTAAAATCTTTTAGAAAATTTTAAATTGCCTTAAAATATTCTAGATTTTATTTTTTACATTTTTATAAATTATTAAACAATTTTTCCCAGGAATCTGAAAAAAGTTGTTATTCACTTGAAAACTTTCAAAATTGTCTGAATGCTAATTTTTTTTCTAAATCTGCGAAAATCTGCATTCAAACAAAATTTTGATTCTTCTCAAGATTTGAAATACTTTCGTTTTTTTCAGAAGACCCTGATATCTTTTTCCCTTTCAATGATAAATTTTTTCTAAAATTATTTCAGTAAAGTACTTATATCAAAGCACAATTTAGTGAAGTTTTAAAATTGTAGACATCTTTCTAGAAATTATAAACGAAAAAAATACGAAATGTCTTGTCATGCATCTGTGTCAACCTACAAATAAAAAATAATAAATTGCCACATAGTATTATCACCATTTTTTAAATATTTCAGATTCACAAATATTTTAGAACTGAGCATTTCGAAAATCTGTTCAAATTCTGCCCCACAAGTTTTTTTCTGGTCACGCTGCATGGCTATTTTCAAAATAAAACTCGGAAATAATTATTTAAACTATTCCTAATTCGGGCTAAAATTGTTAATAGCATACTTACGATGATATCACTATAGCTAAAAATTGATATATAATAATATTGATGCTAAATAACAGTTCTTAAATTAATGTATCATACCATAAAATGAGAGGATGTTTTGAAACGCTGAAGTGCAAATCAAATAAATAGTGAAAATAGACAGTTTCCCCATATTTTTCAATATTTCTACTTCAATTAATATTCATCACAAATATATTGCTTGATCTCCTACTTTTATATTATTTTCATACTCTCTTGGGTTATACTTTTGATCAAAAAATATATATTTAAGGCGATTTGGAAATTCGTTGGTTTTCTAAAATCTCATTGTCTTAAATGGTTAACTTTTTGGGAATTGCCTTTTTGAATTTGATTAAAATGTAAATAGGAATTTGTATATTTGTGAATATTTTGAAGGCCTTTTAGGTGGGCCACGTCTCTTTAGAATTTCTCAGGACACTAAACAACATAGATATTTGCCCTTGGCATAATGAAGATTGAATAAGACAATTTTTCATTCAAGATTTTTGAGCCAAGAAAATGTATCGTAATATAATTATATATAACACACGACAGTTGGTTGTGTATACTTACAACTTGAACTAAATCTCAGTACTGCCAAGGCTAAGCTCTAATCCAACTTGGTCTCATTACCATTAAGATTCTTTGGCAGTCAGAACACGATATTTGTTTTAACAATTGCATATTTTCACACAAATAAATTAAAATTAGGAATAGCTTTTCTGTCAGATAAATCGGCAGAATATATTGAAAGTATTGCCAAATATTATCAAGACTTGCAAGGGCAACATCTGAATCTTTCATTTATCTTTAGATTGCCAAGTCATACTTTCCCTCCTATTCCGAGGTTACCATTTCGATCTATTTCCACATCTGACTCCTAACATCTATTCTTTCAACTAACATCTTCACTTTTCAGACACAACAATCAGATTTCCACTATCGGTCCAAATTGTGCGTTCATCTACGGGAATCGGATTAAAAAAAGGCTTGTCTTCGAAAGTGACTATTATTATTATTATACCATTAAGCCATTTCCCTTTCGGGGTAGGCGTGACTTGCTCGATTGGAAAATAGTAGTGAGTAGATGGGTATATAGGTACAAGGTAGATAGGTATATAGGTATAAGGTAGATAGGTATATAGGTATAAGGTAGATGAGTATATAAATGGGATCAAGAACATAATGAAATATTTACTGGTTCTCGAATTATAAGAAAAAATGTGGGAGCGGGCACGGGATGAAAATCAGTCGGTCGAGCGGCAGTCGAGCAGTCTTTTCTCATGCTCGGCCCCTATTAATCGAAACTACTTCAGATAGGTCTTAATCGGAACAGAGTCAAATAAGATTTCTAAACGATCAAAAAAATCTTTCTAACTTAATTTTTCGCACAGTTAGTCACTTTCTAAGACAAGCCTGTTTTAAATCCGATTTTCGTAAGTGGACGCAGAATTTTGGCCAGTAGCGTAATGTTTCATTAAAATAATTTTGCACAGAATATAAACGTATTAATTACTCTATTTGAAGGCAATTTTAATATTTAACAAAGCCAACAACGGTGAGTAGGGTGCCCAAAAAATGTACGATTTTGAATTTTGCAAACGCTAAAGCGTGAATTTCGTTCTTATGGTGAAAAAATAATGTCATAAATTTTCATATTGATTGAAAAAATTATACAGGGGTTCCGCTAGGCCGTTTTATGTCTGAAAATTAATTTTTTTATTTTTAAATTTTCTAAATACAAATTTGAAGCTGAAAAATTTTTTCACACCTAAACAATATTTGTTTTTATTGAGGCATAAGCTCTAGATTTAATTAAATTTTTTTCAGATGTTATCGGGCTACGAATACGAAAATTCATAATTTCATTACAATTAATGGTCTAAAATGGCCCCTAAGCATTTTTCTCCCTGTAAAAACGCTGATAGTATTCATTTTATAATATAACACATTAAAAATTCTTTGTAAGAAATACAAATAAAATATTTATACCAGATAACAGAAAAAACTTCAATTTCTAAATATATAAAAAAGAAATATTTTGTACAGTTTAAAGATTCCTATAGTATTTTAAAATGTTTTTTCTACCTATCATTTTATATCGAGCAAATCAATTAGCAAAGCTTATCAAAGGCAGAGTTACGCCGAAATCAACATTAGTGTTCAGGGGATCGGAATTACAAAATGAAATTTAAAAAAATTACAAAAAATGAAATAGAGAAAAAAATTAATATTGAAAAATACGAAATGAAATTACAAATTTTCGTATTCTAAGCCCGATATCTCCAAACAATTTTTTGATAAATGAAATTTCGGGCTTGTTCCTCAGTAAATGGAAAATACTTTATGGAGATGAAAAATGTTTTTAGCCTTAGACTTGTGTTTAAAAAAAAAACGAAAGCTAAGAAAATTCAATTTCTGCCATAAAAGAGCCAGAGGAACCTGTAAACGATAAAATAACATTTATAGGGCTAATTTTTCAACTAAGTAAAGAAATTTAGGGGTAGCCTGACAAAATTCAGAACTATTTTTTTCTTTTAGCACCCTAACGGCGAGCCTTGACCATCTTCAATTAAAAATTGTTGAACACTATTTTTGTTCACAGGTAACATCATTCTGATCATTTATGAGTAGTCCAAAGGCAAGTTTAAAATCTCGGGTTTAATTTAGTCCCCAACCTACAGGGTTTTTTCAGAAATAACCATATATTTTTGGTAAAAATATAATTGATTTGAATGTTACTTATGTCAAAAAAGGCTCGTTACTTTTTTCATCAAATATTTAAAATGTTTAAATCTATTCAAAAGTAATGAACAATAAAGAAAAATCGAGTGCAAAAACGTTTTAATAACATCACTAACACAAAACAATTTCCTGCTATACCAAAAAAACCATGAAACGCACAGTTTTCAATTTATCCAATTCTTTTATAAAACTGTTTTACTCAGTTCTGACTATAGAATAAGATTTCCTATAAAACAAACTATCTAGAATCTAAACTATCTAAAACTAAATAATATATAATTCTAATAAATAAAATAAACAATAAAGAAAAGTCAAGTGCAAAAACACTTAAAGAACCTTGATTAAAAAAAAGTGCAAGAAGTTTTAGGTTGAAAATGATTGAGACTCACCGTGATAATCCACAATACTCATGCATTCAACCACCACACCTTTTAAAATATATTGAAAACCTTATTTTGTTAGTTGTGTTAAATTTACTAATTACCTTAGTATTTTGACTGAATCAACCGAGTATAAAGATCATTTTGGGTTGTCCAAAAATTCGACTTTCAATTTTTGGACATCACCCCCCCCCCCCACCCATTTTTTCGTTTTCCGGGTAAAGAAATTTTGTATTTTTTTTTTATAAAAAGGTCGATATCAACCAGTACCCCCAGGCTTTTAAGATTGACATTAGGTTTTGCATGGGAAAAACTGGGTTTTCGAAAAAAAAATAGAAAAAGAATTACGTCTTATTAGCTGTTTGTAAATTAAAGTTTCGTCACTTCTTGAGGGATGTTTAAGGAATAATTTCCACACAATAATATTTTATTTCGACTCCCCAACCCCCTCGTACTGTGCCCGGAAAATGTTGAACAAATTTCAAAATAGCAGTTTTGTCTCAAATTAATGCTAAAGACGGTTGATGAATGTAAACAATAATATTTCTCTTTTATTTTTTGTGGTAATTATTGAAACAATTTTTGGTTGTTCAAACAATTTTTTTTTGCTGTGAATCGTGGAAAGTTACTACTTTCCAAAATTATTAACACAGTTAATTTATGCTAAGAATAATATTTTTTGTGAAAGACAGTTTGCAATTATTTAAACGATTTTCATTTGCTTGAAAAAATGTTTCCCCTTGCAAATCTTGAATACTTACTATTTTCAGGAATTAATAACGAAGTTCATTATTCACTTGTACCTTTTCATAGGAAAGATGGAGAAAATTCTAGTAGAAAAAATGTTCAGAAAATGTTTACAAGAATGATAATTGTTGAAAAAGTTAGGGTATAAGTTTTGAGATAGGAAAATACTGAATGGTAAGTGACATAGTGTAAGTGATCCGAAGCGACTGCAATGTTCTCCGCCTTCCTTATGAAAAGGCGCAAGTGAATGAATATTAATTGTTTAGATAATTGCAAACTGTCTTCCACAAAAAATATTACTCTTAACATTCATTAACTGCGTCAATAATTTCCGAAAATAGTAACTATTCAAGATTGGAAAAAAATGGTTGGAAAAATGAAAATTGTTTAAATAATTGCAAACTGTAATTAGAAAAAAAAGAATATTAGTCTTCAAATTCATCACATGTATCATTTGTCCTGAAAAATAATAACTTTACACTATTTAGAGGTGGAAAATATTGTTTAAACAATTAGAAATTCTTAAGAAAATGCTTGGAAACTTGTAAGTTATCCAATAAAAATCTTGAATCAATCATTGAATCATTGAATCAAATCATCTTGAAAGAATTCTCAATAATAACATCTTCAGCATGAATTTAATATAAAACTGCCTTTTTTGCATTTTTTGAGTTACTTTTCCGTGCAAATAACAAGGGGTTAAGTGGGAGGGTCTACATTAAAATGTATTGGGTGAAAAGTATTCCTTGAAAATTCCTCAAGAGGTGACTGAACTTTAATTTAAAAATGTTAATAATAAGTACTTTCTTCATTTTTTTCGAATACAGAGAACTTTTTCCCGGAAAACGATGGAATTGGAGGAAGCAAAAGTTTCCCACCCATACCAAATTTTTATTTATGAATCCTTTTTTCGATCGGATAATATCTTTGTTTCGTTCTTTGGATTTGAAAATTGAAAGTCTGAGAAATTGAAAAAATTTTTCCTATTAGTTCAAAAATTAGAGAATTTGTTATCTATACGGATATTAATAGTAAGCACTAATATAAAATTAAAAATTCAAAAGCAAATTTTTTGCTCAATTTAGAATTTTTCGAAAATGTGCGAAAAACATGTTGTTTGGATTTAGTTGAAAGCAAGTTTTTTTTAGATAAAGTTGGATATGTAGAACCTGAAGTTTCTTCAGCTTGAACCAAAGAAACATGGTCTTATTTTGCTTCCATACAAAAAATTTTTCGTCGTTATTAAAATGTTCTAAAACCAATATGTGTGCATTTTACCCAATCAAAAAAATGTTGTGTAAACATTTTCAAAAAATTTTAAAATGAGCAAAAACATTTCTTCTGAATTTGTTATTTTATATTAGTGTTCACTAATAATAAAAAAAAGGAAACATTTTTTTACCATTCAAAAATTTGAATTGTTGGTATGGGTGGGCATTAAAATTCAGTTGAAAGAATAGTTGAAAAATGAACCGGCCTAGTATATGTATACCCCCTTAAGTTTCGACCCAAATAAATTTGTCGTGCAGTAGTAGCATGCCCATTCTTCTGATGAATATGATTTTGTAGAACCTCTTCAATGTTGCATTACTTAGTGCGAAGAAAAGTCGATAGAAATTAAGTGGGAAAGAGAGTGTAGAGGTCAAGAAAAAAACTGGGTAAATTATAATGCCGGTATCATAGAGGAAGCACACATTTATTTACACAGCATTAATGATAACGATGATCATTGCAATTATAACAGTATTCAGTGATAATAGTAACAGTAATAAACGAGAATAATAACAATCTGGCTTGAACACTTGACGTTCGTACGTTAACTATGAGTAAATACTTTTTTATCAATCAAAAGTCTCATCTTGAAGCTCCAAAAGCCAAAAAAGGGATTCTTTGGGACTTTAAGTAAAAACTCCTACTCCTCGCTTCATAAATAAAATTAAACTTTTCTTATTTACTCATAAACTAATCACTAGTTGTAATTCTTATTAAAAAATCCTAAATCCAATCTCACAATTTTGCTTAAGTTCAAATTAAAATAAATAAGAAAATCTTTACTCATTGGGAGAGTTCAGTTCAATACGTTTTTATAGGGATGATGACTAGAATCGACGCTACGTACTCCTCGTTTTGAATTTTTTCGAAAGGGCTAAAAATGTCCCGGTAAGTTTGGAAAAGTGAGTGAAAAGAAATGTGAAGATAAAAATGATAAAAATAATTATTATCCACGAGAGGCCATGAGGGAAAAGAGGTTAAAAGTGAAACGAGGAGTGCAAGAGAGGTAGAACGATACAGCCTGCAGAAGCACGATCCCTTTTAGCCGGTGAAAAACAAATGCATTCGAAAAGCTTCCTACGCAAAAACGAAATCGGAAAAAGACGCGTTTTCATTCGATATTTTCTTCTGTGTTGCAAAGTCGTAAAAATAGAGAATAGTATATTGGTGGTAGGGCACCTTACCGACCGAGGCAGAGAAAGTGAACTTTGAAGGCCGCAGCGTATGCGCGTGCAAGCGCATTCATTACTTTGCGGGGGCAAAGTCTTTTTACGGTCTCGCAGGTTTGCAATAACTCGACTACGCCTCGGCTGAGCCTCGGTCTTGCAAACTCACGCTCGGCCGTAAAAAGACTAGTTCACTTCCTTGACACACAATATACTATTCCACACACACCGCTCGAAAATCGAATTTGTAGGTCCGCTCCATAGGCATGAATATAGGCCTTAATCATGGGCGTGTTACAAAAAAAAGTTTTGCTAGCGCGTCCTGTTTTAAAAATCCGAGCCTTTTCAATATTGCGAATGAGGAATATTCTAAAGCTACTTTATGATCTCTGTAAATTCGCTCTAAGCAGTACGTTGACCGACAATTGGCATTTGGTACAAGTATTTCTTGTAATACAAAACTCCTTTGAGCGACGTCACAGATTTCCCACCACCTTCGTGCTAGAGCGTTTGTCGTTTGAGATGCACCTTCACCTTTTGCTGTTTATTAATTAATGGTATACACCGAGCGTCTATTACCTGGCACCTGCAATGTCGATGTAGTCCCTGCCGAACCGAGACTATTTGTTGCTGTACACGCATACGTACCAGCATCATCTGTAATTAGAGAATAATTCTTTATTGTTCATTAATTTTTCCTTGGATCTTTAGAAAATATGGGTTATGAAATTCAATCTATTATTATCATTTTGATATAGAATTTATTGATGCCCAGTAGGGTGGCCCAAATATAGAAAAAGTTTATTTGATTCGAGGGGACATCTCACAGAAAGATTTCATTTTGTTAACAAGCAAATATTTGAATTTCTGTTACATTTTTCGAATTAAACTCAAACTCCGAGTTAAGGACCCTCACTGTATGACATTCCTAGAATTGCTGTTCTCGTGTGCCCATGGAATGTCGTAATATTGCGTTATATTAGGAAATGGTTCACACGCCACAGACTGTTTACATTTGAATGCCTTCGAGATAGGCTGAAGGCCAAGATAAGCAATGCCCGAAACCGTGCTTAACTCGGAGTTTGAGTGTAACCCTAATTGAGCATCCACACATTTCGTTGCGCTATTTTTAGTCAATTCTGACTCAACCCTCCCCCTTGTGATATTTCTGTGACCCCCCCCCCCCCTTACTCAAAATATAATGTGACACTAAAGCTGATCCCTCTTCTATTTTTAAATACAAAATAATATAAATGTAGTTTTGTATAACTTAACAGATTAGAGCCGTCCATAACTTACGTCACCGATTAAAGTGGGTGGAGGGGTGGTGAGTTATCAAGAAATTCTAACTGTAAATGTAACTATTTCCTTTTTGGTTAAACATTTTTCTCTATTAGTTGAAAATTGACTTTTTCAGTTGAAAATTCGAGAAATTTTTGTACATTCATATATTTTGTTGATTATTCGTTTTTTGTTGTTGATAATTCATTTTTAGGTGTAGGAACAACATTTTTTTTATTCAAACTGAAAAATACTGACAAATAAAATCAATAAAACAACAAAAAATTTGAATAAAGTAATTTTTTTTTAAACAGCCAACTGTAACCCCCATTCAAGAATTATCGTATCTTCAAATTAGCCATGTGATGTTTCAAACATATGTCAAAATTAATCCAACATTCTTAAGTCAGCTACAAAATATCGTTGTTCTAAAGATTTATTAATGTGATTCAATAACCTTACTTATAATAAATTCTACTGCAAATCCCTGCTCCAAACATTTTACTAATATCGTTGGTTCGTTTCTATAAATATTTGTTGCTAGATCAAGGATAAATATCATTGTTTTGTTTTTTTCCCGTGTGGAAAATTAGTCTTCTTGGTTTCAAAATCAACTTCTTGGATGAAAATTCAAATATTTGGTTAAATGTGAAACTATTTTCTTGCAAATTGCAAAAATATTTTCTCATTGGATGAAAATTTAACTGTTTGGCTGAAAACCCTTTTCTTTTTTTAGTTGAGAATTGATCTTATTGCATGAAAAATGTAACTATTCCATTATTGGCTGGAAATTGATATGTTAAATTGAAAATTGATCTTTTTGATTTCAAATTAAAACCTTTATTGGTTGAAATCTGAAGCATTATATGTTTCGTTGAGAATTTATTTTTTGGATAAAAAATCAATTAATTGACTTAAAGTTAAATTACTTTGTTAAAAATTCGTATTTTTTTGGATTAAGAATTATCATTTTAGTTTACAATTCATCTATTTAGCAGTAAATTAATTTTGTTGTTGAAAAGTGATATTTTCGGGTTAAAGTTGAACGGGTTTTCCATTTTTCTTACAGTTTTTACTAAAAAAAATTTAGTTATTTCTAAGTAAAATAATCACAAACATTACAGGAAAATTTTTAGGTATGAAGCAGTAGACACAAGGCACTCTTATAAGTCAAAAACTACACGTTTAAACATTTGACTGTTATTTTTCTCACTTAATGTGACAAATTTCATATCAAATACGTATAAACATATATGAAAAGATATATTTCAAAGTATAACGTGTACTGTATGGATGGTAAATAAAACGCTTAAGATAATATAAACCACCCCTAGACTCGGAATTTAATTTTTTCTTTGTAAAAAGGTATATTGCTTAAAATTATGTATGTGGTTTCTGAACTTTTCTGTATTTATTTTATTTTTTTACCTTTCCCGATAATTTTTATGTATCATATTTGAGAAAACACGAATTTTTTACATTTATGGGTGGCTTATTTACATTAGGTTCGTTAAATTGAATATGAAATCGATCATCAAATTTTTAAAAGGGGTAGCTTTTGTACCTTAAGAGTGCCTTCTGATAATTGTTTCATATCTGAAATTTTCTGAATGAATTTGGCGATGACTTGAGACGAACGAAATATCTGAATTAGAAACTGTAGGGATCTCGAAAAATATAGTTTACTTTTCATAAAAGGGGTGTTTTTTCAACTTCTGAGGTTGGTTTTTCAATTTTTCTATAATTTTTCCCCCCTTTCGGACAACTTTTTACGATTTTTAGGCAAATATTGAAAAAAAATCATCCATGATGTTAGAAAATACAACTTTTAACTTTGTATAACTTTTTAACTTTAAATTTTTAAGAAAGATCACAGTTGTCTTTTCACTAAATGCAAGTTTTTTCTGGAGAGGGGGTGTCCCTTCAAATAAAAGAAACTTTCTCAGCTAGCACACCCTAATGCCTAGTTATTATGGTTAGAACATCCAGTTTTTAAACTAATTTTTCCTAATAAAAAAATACTCTGACTCTAATAATTAGGACCTGAATCAGTTTACTAACCAGGAAAAGCTCGTGGTAAGGTGAGTCGACAAACACCATTTCTGTAGTAGACTTCGTAATTTGCAGAGTTTTCAATAATCCTGCCGTTTTTAGACCAAAGTATGTTTGGCTGAGGTTCTGCTTGCACGATACATTCAAATCGTGCTGTTTGTCCACTCACAACAGCGATGTCTCTAAGTGGCTAAAATATCAGAAAAAAATTAAAAACCTCAGATTACGCTAATTCTCAAAATATCTCTGGCGGTCTGGATTCGGATCATTACTTTGCATGCAAACTCTGTTTACAATGCTTTGATGTGAACTCGAATCTAACGTACTTTATCATCTTCTGTGTTTCCGTCACAATTAAACTTGAGATAATTACCGTAATGAATAGAGGAGCTTTCTTCGGTTGCGGTTCGAGATAAGGTTGAATTACCTCTTTTCCTGCTGGAACACCATTGCTATAAGGCCAGGGAGATCCTGTAAAGTTGCGTAATAGCAATCGAATAATTAATCTTTACAAAAATGCAGCTGCTAGTAAGATGACAGAAAGTTGCCAATGGCTAATGAACGTATAACTCGATTCTTGGACAATCCTCTTTGTTATAAGGATCAGTCAAAAATATGCTGCCGACGCTTAACACAATTTATTCACTGTGAAAATTCAGAAATTAATAACGGGGTACAAATACATGTGGTATAATTCTTTGCAATCGAACATAAAAGAAGAACTTTTCTCTTGACCTTGGCATTCCGTGACGAATCCTGAAAAGCAAGGAGCGTGCAATCATAAAATCGAACCAAATCTTTTTCTTGAGTTTCTCTCTTGAATTCCTTCCTTGATGATGAGCTCTGAAAAAGGATGAGCGTGCAGCCAAGAGGAACGTCTGACCGTTAGAGTGGCCAGACAAGAAGGGGCAACGGTATAGGGTTGCGAAAAGCGTAAGGAAAGCGAAAGGCGAGTTGAGCGAGCTGCGGATCGGGCGCATAATCCACTTAAATTGAATTTTATACCTGCAGAGTCGACGTTACTTGGAGGTCCCGTACAAGCGCTGCTATGTCGAGGACTGAGACTCGGAAGACTTGGACTCAGAGAAACCGGACTTGGCGTGGTTGGATCCCATCTTGGTGAAGGTGAAGCTGGAATAAAGATACTAGGAGGTACTGGAAGTCCCCCGCCATATTTTTTACTTCCTTTTAGATCCTCTGCTTCTGAAAATTCACTCTCAGAGGTTGGCTCCCACTTGACAGTTTTCGCAGGTGCGAACCTTTCCTGCTTGAAGTTTGACTGACGCCCAAAGTTTGTAGATGTCGGTGCAGCTGATTTCGAGAAACCATTCTCCTTTCTTGTAAACTCGTGAACAATCGGTACATCAATGTCGCTGGGACGTCGCTGCCCTTGGATTGACTTGCTGCTACTGGATACCGTTTTCTTACCCTCGCCAGGGAGCACAATGCCGAATTCGTACCCAAAATCGTACTTGAAGTATATCAGCCCAGTGTCCGGGTCGATGTGTTTCGTTCCTGAACCGGATCATCGAATGGAAAATTGTTCCGAGTTGTTTGATAGACAAGGTAATTGTGGAAGGAGTCTAATGTTTAAAAGATCAGATATACTGCATGCCTAGACCAGTGTTGGGTAGTAACGTGGTAGCGTCACAATTTTTAAGTAAACGGAAAATAGTAAGTGCCAATGACTGACCTAGACTAACAATATTTACAAATCTTATAACCCGTAAAGCGAACAATTTTGCTGGTTACCATATTGCGAGAGCCTTGATTCTTCTCTATAAGTGTGTGGCTCATCCTCACCATCCGTGGCTGCGCCATCAGCTGGATACTTCAATATGGGCTTACTTCGTTTCGTCAGATCAGACTGGATATCATGAACGAACTTCTCCGTTTTGGACTTGAAGCTGCTCGTCATGTCGCTCATGTGCTTCGACGCTACGTCTGCGGATTGGATATATTCCAAGTACAAGTGGTACGAGAGAGTGGCGGCTTGAGAACGAGGTATATAGAGTACGAGAGGATAAATAGGATCAAAAAGAGTGTGCAGAGATACCGGGATTGAAAGACTTTTTTAACAGGAATTGAGAAAGGAAGATGCTGAACTGTGCGCCGAGACGCGTGTATGATTGAAGCGATAGAAAAAAAGATAAAATAAAATATGATGTCGAGAGCGCCCTTACGATTTGCGGTTTGCCTTAATTCCTTCCCTGATGCGTAGCCAAACTCTGGAGGCGATCCGGGTTTCAGAATTTGCTCGTTCAACTTTTGTTTACTGAAGCTGGATCTCATCTCAGCTTCGGACCGCTCGTTCTCCGATTCACTTGGCCAGGTAACGATTGGAGAAGATTGGCTTGCATCAATCGATCTTGTTCTGCTGGATCCCGGCGGCTTTACTTTTCGGTATCTAGGTTCATCCGTGTCACTTTCAGCAGGAGTCCACTTTGGTCGGATTCTACCAGCATCGATGTCGCTCTCATAGTCCGACTCCCTAAACTGGCCTTGGATGAATTTCTTTGGGACTGGAACACTGAAGGAACTCTGATGTTGCTGCTGATGACCCATGGATGTTCCGTAAGAATTGTCTGTCTGGTTCTCCCCATAC
The DNA here is from genome assembly GCA_932178445.1 of Andricus quercusramuli. NCBI lineage: Eukaryota > Metazoa > Arthropoda > Insecta > Hymenoptera > Cynipidae > Andricus > Andricus quercusramuli. The sequence goes on along the minus strand of CAKNXH010002185.1, from coordinate 207,033 downwards.
TTGATCACTCTGCTGGTTTGCTCTACTGTTACTACTCTTCTCGTATTCTCAGTCGACTCATCCATTCGAACAGTTTTTTTAAGTTCAGTTCCGATAGCATTATGGAATGGAGCGCTAGATCTACCCTCGTAGAAGGTCTGCCTCGATTGGCTTGGAGGCGCGTAGGCAATTTCTGGGGGTGAACCAGGAAGAAGAACTGATTTTGGTCTTGTTTTTTCTCCACGAGTGGATAAATCCTTCTTTGTTGTTTGTTTTGCAGTGTCTATTATCACAGGTGGAGTCGGACTTGGTAGGGTTGGTTCTGTCCATGATGCTGGACGTGGCTTTCCTACGTAGAAAATAGGTTTTTCCAATGACCCCGATCAAAAGAGATCATGCCAATAAAAAAAGCAAAGAGCGAACTAATGTATAGGATGCAGACATCAACTGAGATATACAGATCATCTGGTATTTAGTAAATATTTCGATATAAATAAATCTAGGTATGCAGTCAAATGAAGGCAAGGAAGTGAAATGTATATGTTGGTATCTGTATGTCTCAGTGAAACAGTGGAGCCGATATCATGATTCAAAGGTAACTATCAAATACTAATAAATTATATGGAAATTTATGTTTCAGTTGAGATCGGCGCGACTGAAGTAAAAAGTATTTCCAACAAGGAACTTGTTATGAAAGAGTGAGCAAGTATTTAAGAGCAGTATAGAGAAAGATGTACCTGCGATTTCGAGAATGGTAGAAAGTCATATTGTCTATTAGAAGAAGCAATAGAAATACCAAGCAAGAAGCGAGAACGAAGCAGGAAAGGAAAACCAATAGAGGATAATCAACGAGGTACGAGGAAACCTTTGCCAGAAGAATTAATTGTAAGCTGGAAAAGAAACTGCCAAAATAAAGAAAGTCTCGAGCTAGATGATGGCGATGATTTTGCGTGCGATGGAAATCTATGGTCTCTACGAGAACGCACCTGTGCCAGCTACGTTCGGCTTTGCTGCTTTGAAGGTATGATCGGTTGTATCTGGGCCACGTGGCTTCCAATGAGTCGATATTCTACTATCAAAATCACTCTCGTAGTCGCTCTCGCGAAATTCGCTTTTGACGAACTTAGAAGGACTAGGAGGTGGTTGCATTTTCTGCCCTGGTTGCGGTACTGATTTCCATTGCTCAGTGCGACTAACGGAATGAATTGTCTCCTGCAAAGAAAAAAATGGTTAAAACTCTTTGAAAATAAAATCTTATAGTCACACAAAATCTATCGGACAAATGGCACCTTTCGTCCGTTTTTCATTGCATGGAGTAGGGTTAAATTTGCACAAATAAAATCATGCTTAAGATGACAAAAATGCACGCAAAGCAATGTTCATGTTAAAATAAGAGCTATTCATAATCTAAATCGCTGATCTACTCAGGACTGATCTACAAACATGTATCACAAAAATCCCAGGCCATATATCCATTACTATATCGAACCTTCGTTGGCAGTGTAGTCGAAGCACTCGACTTCTCGATATACGATGTGCGCTGAACCTGGCTTTTAGGAGCGGATTGTGTGCATGAGGGAGGTTTTGACGGTTCAGATATTTGCATGCTCGAATAATTTTTACTTTCCATGAAGTTGGATCGCGATTCGGAATAAGAAGACTTAGATTCTGAGAATGATTTAGAAGTCATTGAGGATTCCTCGTGTTTGCTGAAGGCCTTCTGTCCAGCATTACTTGTGCTACAAGTTTTTTGTTGCTGCTGTTGTTGCAGATATTGGAAAGGTTCATCAGTGTCTGCCATGTAACCACTTTCTTGTTGAAACGTTTTTGTTTTAAATTTAGGCGACTCTGGCATTGTGGGTTTCGAGGGTGGTGAACGTTGCGCAAAAGTGGTCGCTGGTTGAACATATATTGGAGGGGACCCGGGTTTAGGCAAAACTGGTGGTGATTGAACCGTTTGACTACAACGCTGCTGCTGTTGTTTGACATCTCTCTCATGACGGGTCATTGTTTTTTTCATTGTTTTATCTTGTTGAAATTCGCTAGTGACAAAGGGCCTAGGGGGGCCCGTCAAATCTGATGATGGAACTTCAAAACTGGAAGGTGGAAGAGGTTCGGGTTCAGTTGACTTGGGCCTAGGTTGTGTAGGAGTAGGTGCTGTGACTTTTCTGTAACGTGGTTCATCATTATCGCTTTCGCAAGGACACCACTTTGACCGAATTCCACCATCCATGTCAGATTCATAGTCACTCTCGCTATAGAAGGAAGTTTTTATGAATTTTGTGGGGGTACACGAGTGTGGAAAAGTGGGAGTAGTTTTTGGTACTGGTGAAGGTGTAGGTTGATATGGGAAAGGTTCAAGAGGTTGTTGTCTTGTTGGTATAGGGGGAGGAGTCATTCTTAAATCCTTTGGCGGAAGAGGTGGGGTGTAATCTTCCCTTTTCTTGGTTGTGCGAATAGGAGGCGGTATGGTTCTTACGGCACCAGGTAGAATTCTTGCAGGTTGATGTTCTAAGGACATCTCAAGGGTTTTTTCAATTTTTTCAAATTTATTCTCTCGCATGACTGGCCCAGGGGCGTAGCCGATTTCAGGCGGAGGTCCTGGCTGTAAAATTGGTTCTGGGCTTTGGTGGTAAAGCTGAACTGCACATTTCTTTGTATCAACACTTTTAACTAAACTTGGAGCTTTAAGGTCGAATGACGCAGGACAAGGTTTAGTAGATCTTTGTTCAATGGCTTCGATCATCTTCTCAGTTGTTTGTGTTTTGTGTACATCACATTCAGTTGTGTATTTCTCGATAATGGACTTTTCTTGAACTGTGCTGATGGTATGGTCGACTTTGGTTGTTTCTGCTTTGTAGATAATGGGTTTTGGTTCGGGTTTTGGAGGGGGTGGTTGCTCAATGATTTTCTCTACGAAGCGATTTTCTTGAGAAGTCCAAGATTTTTTTTCTAGTGAGGTGGTGGATTCAATGTTAGTTGTTGCAGAACGACCTGCCGGTGTAATTTCAACGTCCTTTGTGGTTTCCTTTGAAGTGAGTTTGAAATCTTGTTCTGGTACTTGCCACTCTTGCCTATCGGTGAACGTTCGTGTTCTTTCGCGAGGTGGAGGCCAAGATTTTCTATTGGCTTCAGATTCTGACTTATGTGCCCAAGATTTTTCCATCCGCAGTGCATCTGTAGATGGTTTTGGTGATGTTGGTCGATCTGAGGAAGCTACCGAGTGACATCTGTACTCAGATATATCAGTTGAAACGTGAGAACGGTTGTCATAATCAGATGAAGATGAATTGAACTTTTCTTTTGTTATTTCCTTGTATGGTGATACAGATCTCATAATACAGGAACTCGAATCGTAAGTCTTGTTCAAATCAGATCCAGCTGTCTTTTTCTGTTCCTGGTGGACGTTCTTCTTGATGCAAGTTTCCTCAATAACTTCTTTCTTACCAAGCTCGAAAGGTGGTGGTATAGACAGAGGTTTTTCTGGGGCACAGGTTGGACGTGGTGTAAATTTTGGCTCTGGTTTGGGTGCTGGTGAGGAGGGGAAAAGTTTTACACCACCATATGGGGCATCCACGGGAGACAAACCTTTATCAAATGACTCTTGGAGCTGTTTTGCCTTGATGGATACGTCAGGACGTTTTTTTTTTGCTACCTCAGCAGGTGCATATCCTATTTCAGGAGGTGGTTCTGGAACAAGATTGAAGCCTTTCAGCATAGCTTCAGCACTTTCTGATTGTGCTTCAAGTTTTGAGATCGTAAGAGTTCCATGAATAGGAGATCCAGAAGCGGTTACGTCTTCAAGAATCGTTCTCTTGATTTCCAATGGCGGTAACTTGTAACCTTCGTAAGGGAATTCTATAAGATTATTATCAATTCCTCGACTAGAAGAGCTTTGTTCAAATTTAGAAAAGATATCCTGCACAGCTTTCTTTGAAGTTTTAAAATCAGTTTTTACGGGTTCTTTAACAGGTTCCCTGACAGCTTCCTCAAATCTTGTTGTGCGCTCATAATTTTTCGTCAGCTTGCCAACTTTGACATCACAGCCAGGTCCGGTTCCAACCTCGCCTTCTGTTAGTCTAATCATATCTTTCGGACCTTTGGGTCCACTCTCACTACCTTTTGACATAGCTTCGAAGAAGCTCAGAGCGTCCTTCCTTGCTACAGTCGAAGTCTCGACATTTTCATTTTCAAGTTGAGTCGCCTGCTCGTCAAGAGTTTTAATCTCTCTCTCTACGAGCTTTCCGCCACTAGTCATTTCTTCTTTCGTCGTTTCAATAGTCGTTTTCGATTCCTTGGATGGCTTTGCATACTCCAAGTCACCGCTCGCGTTTTCGAATAGGGGTGCGGCTTTATGCTCAAGTTTCATGTGGAATTTCTGTTCGGATTTCGTTTCACTACGGTGGGATTCAGTGGTCGATGATATGGTTTCGGAACGTGTTGCTTTAGTGTCGCCTGACGTTTCCGATTGAATCGTTCGAATAGTGGAACAGGAGGACGTAGGAGGAATAGGAGTTTTTATTGCTGCACTTGGCTGAATCATCGTTGTGGTGATATGCTGAGTAGTGAGGTTCGCAGACGGTATTTTTCCCTTCTTCTCATCGGGCTAGGCAATTATTAAAAATTCGTTAATTTCATGAATCTTTACTCATGAAATTTCAAGTCAAGAATTCTTTATTTTGTGAATAAATCTATGTGATATAATCTACCTTTTTGATGTAAGATTTAAAATACAACACGAACTTACCTCTACAACATCTTTGTCTTGTACATTCTCGTAAACGAGAGTTTTGTGGACCTCTATCATTGTGTCTGGAGTTGGTTCAAACACAGCAAAGTCTGCGATACTTTGAGCCTCACCACCAGCGTTTGTAGCATGAACCATGTATTTACCAGCATGTGTCTTTTCAGCTGAAATTACACAAAATGATTAATCGAGGTTGAAAAGCATTAAAATCTTCCAATCAAGTAGAAAAAATTACCTTTCTCAATGAGTAAAAGATAACAACATCCTTGCTGCTTGATTCTGATTTCGGGTGGTCTTTCTCTTAGGGGAACATCATCTTTGTACCATGTAACTGTTGGTTCAGGGGTTCCTGTTATTTCAACTTCCATGATCACTCGATCACCTCGTTTAACAACCTGGGCTTGAAGACGTCTTCCAAACACAGGAGGGAAGATAGTTTCTGTAAAAAATCATATATAATCATATAATCAACACCTAATTATTATGAATAAAATCATTTACTGATATTTTTTGACTCCTACTTTTTACAACTAGATCTGCTGTACTACTTGCATTTCCTAAGTCATTAAAGGCAGTGCAAGTATATCGTCCCGCATCCTTGACATTGACATTCTTCAATTCCAAACGAACGTGATTTTGAGCGTACGTCATCTTGACGCCATCTTTTGTTCTTAGCTCTTGATTGTTTTTCGCCCAAGAGATTTTTGGTTGTGGAAATCCTATAATCATTAATAACTGAATAAAATACCTAACAATTTAGTTAAATATCTAAACATTCAAGAACAATGAATGTTATCTCACCGTCTACAATTCCCTCTAGGACAACATCAGTACCCTGATCCACAATCATTCCTGTGACAGGTGAAACGAATCGTGGAGCTGTTTGCTTTCTGCAAGGTTTACACACATGCTTTGTTAACTCCGTATCCTCCGTAATAATGACTGTTCTCTCTTGTTTAACTTCGCCAGGTACATCTTGAAAGATTTTTTCGAATTCCTGGACTCTGTGACACTGCAGAAAAAATCAGATGGAATATGTTAAAGTTTAAGGTAGTCACACTTATTTACAAAATTGATAGATCCTTTTATTACCTGGACAACTGGAGGTGCACCATTTTGTGAAAAAGCATTTTCTGAACTTTGAGTAGTCTTTTTAACGCAAAGATTCGTAGGTACATGTCCAGGTAATGTTCCTAATGTCGAGGAACATGTTGAGGAAACAAACTCCTTTTTCGTTGAACTGTGGCTTGTTGAAGATTCAGTAATCGTGGAGGACATTTTGGTCAGTACCTGGCTTTCAGAGCCACCCTCTCCCGACGTCTTTTCTGTCGTAAACTGCTTCTCGCTACTGCTTGAGGCATGCATCTTGTCGTTCGGCACTTGGACAATTTCGAGCCCCTCCTCTTGCACCCCTACACCTGATGATCAATCAATTTATCAATAGATTGGCAATAACCTTTTGGCAATCGTTAAGCTGCCCTTGCCCCCCTCTGTTTTGTTATTTTCATTCGAAAACCCGTTTTAAAATGTAATCTAATTTTCGAAATTAAAAGTTAAACAAAATTTCGGTTACAAATAATAAACCAGATAATATAGTGCAACAAAATATTTGCCAGAAATGATCCTGAATATCCAATATAGTGTCATAGAGGCTTAAAGATTTGAAGAGGGTTCAAGAAGCCAAGCATTGAATAATAATCTGAATGCAAGGGAAGTTGATGAACTGCAATCTTAATCAATTTTTAAGTTTGATGTTTTATCAAGGTAAGTATTCGTGTTCACGAAGGTTAAGAGATATAATTAAATTTGTCTACTCGTCACTGTCGTAGCTCGTTGACAGCATAATCGACAGATCAATGTGCAAAAGATCTACACATTGATTCCCTTGAATCACGGGAGTATTATTAGACGCCCTGATTCAGCGAAGAGCTAACAATTAGAGTTGATACTTGAGTTGAGAATTTGATGATTGTGTAATAAAGATGCTTAGACATCGAGTGTGGCTGCTAACACGGAAAACCGGGAAATGGCAGCGAATTTTGTTGTAACAAGGTCATTAGTTCTTATTATAAAAATCGAACCTAATTTAGATATCTCTTGATTATTTAAATGATGTGAGTTCAAAATACTTTTTATTTAAGAATTATCCAATTTTAAAAACTTCGAATGCATAATTTTAAATGTTAAATGTTTCCCAATTAAAGTTGTCTTTGGTGGTTGCATGTTTGCATAAAGAGTCAATAAGATGCAAACGGAAAATGAAGTGTGACTTTTACTATATTGTCGGTGCCATAATCACACTAAACACAGTTTTAATCTGCTCGAGGGATGTACGTTATGTCTGCAATATACACTTTCTTCGAAACGCACCGCGTACTTTGGCTTCTTTCCAAAATATCTGGCAAATAAATCCAGATAAATTGAGAATCGGGAATCCGAGTGGATCTGGACCGAGAAATTCAATCCGAGTGTCCTGGATCCACGATTAGTAGAGTGCATCCTAATCAATTATTAAATATAACACTTTTCCGAAATATGGGTTTAGTTCCTTTTGATAATTTGTGAAAAAATATTTTATTATCTGTCTATTGATATTATCATCAAAACTTAAGGACACCTGTACTATAATTTTAAATTATTATAAAATATTACGAATTTGTGATATCATGAGATATCTCCATTATTTGACGTCAGTAAAAAGTGTATTGATTAAATGTAGAAACTGGAACCGACTAATTGAGATGACTTGATGTTACTAGGTCAATTAGAGAAACTGCATTTACTAGAAGGGTAATCTCGATAAAGTGTAGTAATCTTGATTTCCTGGTTATAAGTGGGATCAAGGTGTCCGCGCAAATTTCGAAGCACCTGGTATAACCATGCTTCAAGCGATGGAGAGGCGCTATTTTGGCTTTGTCGTCAAAAGTTCAAATGCACGGACATCTCGATAAAATTAGCATCAGCAGCAGTAGCATGTATCGTCACTATAACCGGTTTGGCAAAAGCAACCGAGGATGGAATCAAATTGATCCTCTCTCTGATTACAAGCGAGCAACCACCTTTTGGACCATGTCAACCGATCACAGCGATAACGGAAGAGTTTTCGAGGAACGCGACGAACCTCTGTTTCTGGTTATCCAAAGCTCTCTTTGACCTCCCGTTTAGGTTTCGCGGAAACTTTTGACCTTTTTCAAGGACGACAAGAACTGCAGCAGGTAGTAGCGGAACAACAAACTGAATAAAAACGTCGAAGCGACCGGTCGTCCGGTCGTCGGACGAACTCTGACGGGCTCAAATTCTCCGGACTTAGCAACTGCCACCCGAGTTCGTCGCGAGCGAGTATTCGTGCTGACAAAAATAACGTAATTCTACTTGTGTGAGTTCCTACTCTCTTTCTCTCTCCACGTTTCGGGGTATCAACTTATACTCATCAAGCTCATTTTCAAGAGGAATAGGACAAACAGATGACAGATGGCTCAACATCAAGATCGATTTGCGGATAAAGCCTCGCTGATTTCGGTTGAGTAATTAAGTTCATTAGGAGCTTGTGTAACTTCGAAGATCAGGCTAGTCTCTAATTAGGAATTATTCATAAAAACAAAACAATGCAAAGGAGATTTATTTGAACTAGATTTGTCATTTTAGAAAATAGCTTGATGCTAATATAGGGATTGGTATGGGTGAAAATTGGGATATCAAGAGATCGGAAAAAATTACAAAGGCCTGCGCTTTTTGTCGTTCTAAAAGTAAATATGCACTTCTACCAAAAATTCGAAACTGTTCAATTTAAAATATTTTTAATTATAAACTGTTTAATTTCGAATGCTTCAATTTAGAATAATTTCATTTTGTACATAAATACAGACAAGCTTTAGTGAGGTGTGTGTGGGTGGTGAGCCGGTTTGAAACCTTTTTTTCCCGGGCCTTTTTTTATTTCAGTTCCCAATCCGTCTTTGCACTCATCTTTTGTATTTTATTTATAAACAAATGATGGTAGTTCAAAAATATTTATTTTGACAAACTATACTCTTACTCTGATGAATCAATCTAAATTGATTCTCTTTCACTAGGCTAATCTCTATTTTTAATCACTAGAAAGAGAGAGCTGCTTATTCGTATGCTTATGAACGATATTTCACTTAACACGCTTTTCAAATCAAAATAAGAGGAAGACATAGGAATGAAGTCAAGGTATATCTCTTAAATTCCCTGCGTATTTCATGAGTCATTTGAAAGTACTAAATCACTTATATGAGTTCCTAACGACCCTAAAACTTCCTCTTCCCGGACAAGTAATGTATCACTTGAAATCACTTGATAATTCTCTTTTTTCAATTTAAAGCTTTTACTTAAACTTGCCCTAACGATTCCTCTAGCATAGGGAAATTTGACACTCGTTTTTAAATATACTAAAATATTCTCAAACGCATTCTTGCAGAGTTACGCATTTTCTGTATGAGATTTTACTGCAAATAAGAGATTCCAAAACTTCATGTCTTTCAAATAATAAAAATTAGGCCTATCAATATCTGAAAGCCAGTTGGCATGACTACTGAAATTTCTGTCGGAATCCCGATATAATTCATTACTCAGTTTAATTTTGTGCAGAGCCAACTAGTGGGTGACATTTTTTTTCTCGCAAAATTGAAATTACAAATGGTTGTTTCAGATAGTCCACATGTCGTATTACATCATAAACTAATCTCTTATACTTTCAACACTCTCAAATTCAAAGTTTCGATTCTCCTTAGATTCGACACGGCGATGGTGAATGAAGCTACCATCGGTTCAAAATACGAGTATTAATAACTCGTGGCACCGTTGCTAGCTTCAACGTTATTTTGGCCACCGAACGCTGCACGCAACCCCGTTTTAACGGCGGTAAAAGTAATAAAAGAATGCCTTCCCGATTCATTCGAACATGTAGCTGGTCAAGACAAGTCATAAATATGAAACTACCCCCGGTCATCGGAAGTTTAAAATAAGAACAGAGTTTAAAAAAAAACATATCGACAGTCTATGAAAACAGCCAACATCTTGACTCATAAAATCCAGAACGACATCATGGAAAAAGAAATGTTTACATGTGATAAAGCTTTAATAGTCAAAAGGAATCAACAGCAATAGATCACTCTTGAAAAATAAATAGTTGCTCATATTAAAAATTATTTCATCACTTTCAAAATGTTATGAACTTAGATACCAGACTCTTGAAGTTTTACTTTTCTCCTTGAATTGTTTCTAAAAAATTGTTAACTTGAAAAAAATGTTTTTTCAACTTACCAACTTGTACTTTTCCACTGCAAATTGCTTTTCCAGCAGCGTTCTCAGCCACACAGGAGACGGTACCACTGTGCGTTTTTGCTGCTTCCGGAATGGTCAACACTTGACGTTCTCCACTAACAGACACCAAAAAATCCTTTCCATGCACGGGACGTTCATTGAAAAGCCACTGAATCTGAAATCGTATTAAATCCTTCGAAACTGTTTTTTTTTTCTAATTTTCATAAAATGAACCTCCAAAGGTGAATTCTTCACGACTGTAAAAACTTCTCCTTAATCTACATCTCCTTGCACCTAGGCGTTAATTAAAACAAATTATGACAAACATCTTCGCTAATGAGAGGTATTGATTTACGCCTTCTCTTAAAATAATATGAGAAAGTTTCAAATCCCAGAATGCCCATTGCAAATTATTAAATTCAATTTTAAATAACTTATTTGTATTTACTTTAGATTGACCTTGTCCGCCTTATTAAATCCAATGTTTGAAATAACTCGCGAAAGTTTCAACGCATCCGTATCCAGTTCAAGGACAAATCAACATTGGAAGCGCGATTACTTACAAAAAATAGTAAGAGAATAAATGCCAACAGTAGCATGATTCGCACGAACTTTCAAGCCACACTGGACCTCTGTCTTAGATGCTCGAGAATCGATCTAGATAGAATATGGGATAAGAGAACGGTCAGGCCTTTTTGGCATGCTGCGAATGTAGAATAAGGTACGATACGTCTCTGTCCAATTCTTGGCCGCCGGAAACTTTAATTCAAAGGGACAAACCATCCAAGGTTTAACAGTTTCGTTATTTTATAAACATCTTCTACTTTACCGACGTACTGTTAGCTTCTAACAAATAAGTCTTGATTCAACAGTTTTTAGATAGGAACAAATTCGACTTGGTATTTTGATGACCTCAGGATTTTTTTTAGAAGTTTTTGGTTCATATATACCTCAGGATACCTCAGTATTCTTTTAAAAAATATACAAACTTTTACCTTGGGAGCTGGTTTTCCAGTCACGATGCATTCAAATTTAATTGGTGCTCCTTCGAAGACACTCTTGCTCTCGAATCGTTCTTTGAAAGATGGTGCTACCAATTTTTCTTCCATCCTGACAAGTTCGTCTTTCTTTTGGAAATCGCCAAGAACTCTTACAACAAGTCGTGCGAAAGCTTTTGCTTCTCCAAGATGATTTGTAGCTTTGGCAATATAATTTCCTTTATCTTCCGGAAGAGTCGACGATATCCGAAGAATATTCGTTCCATTTTCCTCTTTTGTTATCTATGACAGGCAGAACCAGAATGCAATTTAATATTTGAAAATAATTGCTTACATAGTTTGATCAAGAAAAATACCTTAATTCTATCATTTTCAACAATTTCATCTCCATTCAGGTACCACCTGATTTCCGGCTTTGGTTCTCCGGTTATCACACAATCGAAAACAGATTCTTCTCCTTCAGCTACCAGCAAATCAGTTAGTAACTTGACAAACACTGGAGTTGATTCTGGTGTATCTTTGGATCCTCTAGCTGTTCCGGAAAGATTGAATTATAATCATACGCAACAAACTGATATTTTGAAGAGTTGTATCAATTTTAAACTTACGTGCAACTGATAATATGCAATTGCTAGATGCTTCACCACTTGAGTTGATGGCAACTACTTTATAGAGTCCTGCATCATCCAAAAAAGCCTCGTGAATAACAAGAGAACATCTATCTCCTTGAAATAGTAATTGAAAGTCAGCTGACTCTTTCACAGGTCGTTCATCATGGTACCAAATCACCTACATAAGAATTATTTTGTTAATCACTTTGATTTATGAATAACTAGGATCAGTAACCTATTGCTTAATAGAGTTAGATGGTGTAGATTGAATCAATGGAAAAAGGTCTACCGATTGCGAACATATTTGGCAAATATCTAATTAAGAGTTTGAAACTATTGTACCTCAGGTTCTGGATGTCCAATAATAATGCAGTCCAATTTGGCACTTTCTCCTTCCTTGATCCGAATATCTTTTAGTGGAAGTCGAATGCTGGGCACTATTGGCTCCATATCACTACAAAGTTGTTCCGAATCGCTGGTTTCGTTTTTTGGAAGTCTTCCCTTTACAGAAACGTTGCAAGATGCTGTTGCCTCTCCAGCAGAATTTCGCACAATCACGACGTAACTTCCGGCGTCCTTTGGGAACGCTTCCGAAATGACGAGACTGGTTCTCCCTCCATCAGTGTGGATCTGCGCAAAGGGTATTGAGTGGACCTTGAGAAGATTATTTTCTTTTGTCTTCAATTCACTCATGTCTTTTTCGCTTGTTTTGAATTAGACGCATACCGGAGGTAATGTTGCTAAAAATACTTAAGGAAAACTAGTGCTCTTGGTTCATTCTAGCCGATGCTTATACATCAACTTAAACGGGTTCTAAGGAAGTGTGTTAGTGTTGATAAACTTGTACCTTACCCATCAAATTGATCATCATTTTTTTGAAAATAATATCAATAATTTACCTTGAGTGTACTTGCGTCTTCAATGGGTCTTCCATCGTGAGTCCAGCTGAATGTAGGTGTAGGATTACCTGTTGCTTCGCATTCCAATTTGACTTTTTCTCCTGTCCTCGCCATGATGTTTGGAGGAGATAATAGGATCTGCGGTTTTTCTGTTTCCGGAACTGCAACACCTTGAGGAGCTGAAGTAGAGGAAAGAATAGACGTAAATAAAAAAATGTATATTTCTACCACGTTTGGTCAATAACAATATTATTTAGTCAGATTCCAGAGAATAAATTATGATCATTCGAAAAACTTACGCTTGACAGTCAGACTACAAGAAGTAGAAGCTTGTCCTAAACGGTTCGTTGCCTTGCATGAATAGGTGGCTTGATCATCAAGAAAAACTTCTTCAAATTTCAATACTGCTTCTCCGTTGTTATAGTTTATTGTATAATCCGGGGAATTATCAATGTTTATATCATTCTTAAACCACAGAACAGTGGGCAATGGATTTCCTTCCACCAAGCACTCTAATCTATGAGTTGAACCTTCATTTGCAACTGATGATTGAAGTTCTTTAACGAAATGTGGAGGACTTGGTTGTTCTTCAGGCGCAGTTTCTGTAGATCATTTCCTTGTTAGAAAAAATCTGACAATCTTTAGTTTAAATTTAGGTTCTTACCTTTAACAGTTAGTATTGCTTCCGTTTCTGCTGAGCCAAGATCATTAGAAGCTTTACATGTAAATCTAGCTGAATCTTCAGTGAATGTTTCTTCAATAGTAAGAGTGCAAATTCCTTCCTTATAGTTAGTTAAATAATCTAGATTATCAATTATTGATATGCCATCCTTATACCAGCAAACTTCTGGTTCTGGAAAACCAATGAGACGACACTCAAAAGTAAGTTTCTCTCCTTCCTGAATCGTAGCATCATTTAGTGTAACTGTAAATTGTGGAGCCATTGAAACAGGTATATTCAATGACTGATATTCTGAAATTTGTTGCACATTATCATTTGTTGGTTTGAAGTTAATTTCTTCCTTAACTAGAGTTGATTCCTGCTGTAGGGTTGGTTGATTCTGAATTGGTATAGTTTCTTCAATTTCAGTCTGTAATAAAAAACGTAGAATTGAGAAAAGCATACAAATCACTTTATGAGTCCGTGTCATGAATGATAATCATTAAATAGTTTTACCTTTTGAAGAATACGAATCTCCTTAGTCGTTACAGCTGAAGTTTCCTTCATAATAGTTTCTTCCACTAATCGTTCGTCTAATAAATTCGTTGTTTCGGTTTGAGCAGACGCTGCAACTTGTCGACTTCTCTCTCGTTCTTTTTCTTTTTCAGCTTCAACTTTAGCCAATCTTCTTGCTTCTTCTGCAGCTTTTTCAAGAGTTTCTGCAGTAAGACGTTCAGCAATTTTTCTTGCATTTTCAGCCTGAGCAGCAGCAGCTTGAGCGACATTTGCTTCCTTTCTAGCCTCTTCTAGTTTCGCATCAGCTTCATCCTGCTCTTTCTTCAGTTTCTCACGCAAATCTGCTGCGTTCCTCAAGTTTTCTGCCAAGGTTCGTAGCTCGGAAGACACTACCGCGAAAGAGTCGAGCATTTCACGATTTTCAACAACCACCTCATTGAATTGTGGAAGTCTGTCTGTCCCTGAAAACATACAAATTAATTTAAAATTCAAATTCTGAATAGAAGAAGCTATGACGGAAAACTTAAGAGTTGGTATTATTATGTTTTATGGACATACCAAATACTTGGGTAGATAGTTCTCTAATACGTTCAATTCTCTTTTCCTGCTTGTCTTCTCCAGGTTTCAAAAATTTCTCGATGTCACCCAACAAGTCAATAGCCTCTTGTGGTATTTTAACTGTGGAAGTTTTTCTAGCTATAATTATCAACAATTTACTCCCTTCCTTGAACCAGTCTTTAGTTTCGTCGAGTAACTCAAAATATTCTATGCTCGAATTGATTCGTTTTCTGGTGTCATCAGCCTGCGTCTTCACGTTCTTCAATTTTTCCCTTAGAGACGCAATCTCGTGTTGGATGAGGCTTGACTCTTTGGGCAACTTTTCCTCGGATATCTGGATGAAACTTTCAACCTTGTCTTGAATGATCTAAAAATAAAGAACCAGAAACTCGTGTCAGCTCTGAATTTGTTTCCAACACTTAATTATTCCAAATCAATATAAGATTCAAGATTACCTCAAGAGTTTTCTCAAATTGATTGAAAGACTCGGAAGCTGCTTTCGCTGACGGTAGATTTTCTCCTAGCCAGCAGGATATGGTTCTCAATTGTTCACTTAAATCCAGTATCTCGTTGTCAATTTTCTCGAGGTCTTCTCTAAGTAAAGATAATTGAAGATCATATTCTAATCGTAATTTTTCACTTGTCCAAGAAGATTCCCAGGATGTAGTAACATCGTGAACAGCTTGTTTGAGCTTCTGAATATCTTGCCTTGCAGCCTCTGGTGGTTCTTGTCTTTCAATTCTGGGAATAACATTTTCAATTTCCGATCGAACTCGTGTTAAAGATTCTGTACATGATCTTAATTCTGTTTCATGGCGCTGCAGTTTAGCCTTGACTTCGCGAACAGCCTCTTTTGGTAAATTTGTCAGATGAAATATGTCTTGAGCATGGATTTGCTGATCAGTTTTTAGCTCAATCTGTCAGAAAGGAAAGTGTTTTATAAAGATTTCACTAAAGAATTAATATATAGTCTAGTAATGTACCTCTGTGAGATTTTCAAAAACGGAGATCAACGATTCCAAAAGAGTTTGATAATCCAAGGCCGTGGATCGTAGATGTTCTGAGACTTGGGATAATTGCTTTCTGATCAGTTGGTCGGTGATATCATCTCCTATTTAGAAAAGGTAATGTATGCAATATTTAAAGACTTTACGGAACATTAATAGAACCTAAAAAACTTGGTATAATACCTCGATGTTTAAACGCATCGATCCCTTTAATCCTCGCATCTAATTCTGAAACAGCCTTGTTCAATTCGGGAAGTATTCGAGATCGCGAACTTTCCAAGTCTCGAAGAATTGTAGATGACTTTGTCGATTCGGATGTTATTATTGGATACAGCTGCTCTCTAAATTTGGAAACCCATTCCAAAGTCTGAAATGCGAAAAATGCGTGAGGTACGTTATAAATGTTTATTAACTTCCTGGAAGAAATTAAAAAATATATTACTGACCCTTGCACTTTCTTCCAATTTTTTCTCTCTTTCAACAAGTCTCTCCTTTAAGATCGAAATTGTATTTTGCCAATTTTCCCAAGTCTTGGTGACTGTAAACTGTCTATTGGAAAATCGTTCCAAAGTTGTTTCTACACACAAACAAGCTCTGGGTACGTCGAGATATGCATCGTTAATCTACAAAGAAAGAAAATGTATTTAAAAAATATTCTTAAAATTCCAAAATAAAAAAAAATGTTTCTATTCAGTACCTTTTCTCCTTCATCCAAAAATGCCTTTCCGGTAGCCGTCAGTCTTAAGTAGTAAGGTTGTAGAGTCCTCCATCGTTGTTCTAATTGTGACATCTTCTCATCATCCAAGTTTTCAGCATTGTTCTTCAGATCTGCTTCGAAGGAATTGAGTTCATTTTCCAAATTTGTAGCCGCTTGATGGAAATCGACATAAAGAGATCCTAATCGAACTCTCGCTTCAAGGGATTTTTTCGAAAGAAGCCAAGCATTACGCAGTTCTTCCATTTTCTCATCAATATCACGTTGCTCGCTCTTCTCTAGATGTGAATGCATATCTGATTGTAAAATATTCTGGTCGATCATTTGAACTTCGAAGCTCTTTTTCTCCAAATCATTCAACAGCTGACAGTGTAACTGATAAAAATCCTTAGCCATTCTCAAATCGCTACCCATATCCTGATGTCCTCGAAGGAAGGATTCGACAATGCTGCCTAGCCATGATTGAAGATTTTCATATTTTTCGAAAAAGTCGTGCAAACATTGGGATATTCGGACATTCTCTTCTTTATGAGCAGTACAGTTCTCTAATAAACGGATTTTCCTGTCTTCTATTTCCTCCACCATTCGTTTGACGCCCTGTCAAAGAAAAATTTGTTATTAGAAAATCATTAAAACTCGTTTGTTTATACCTTTCTTTGAAAAAATGTCAATTTTGAGGGAATCTTGATTGGGGCTTGGTTACGGAACCAATTTTCAAAGATTTCTTATCTCTTCGGTCAGTTATTTTGCAACAATGAAAGATTTTCATGCAGGTGTCGTCACGGATATTTAATTGTTCCATACCTCTGCACCAGGCGCTCCCCTTCCCGTAATTTCGAGAAGGGCGTGACCTTCCGCCAGAGGTTCCCTTGTAATGTCTTCCAAAGTTTCAACCACCTGAGCATGTAATCTTGCGAAACCTGGCGAGTGTTGTGAATGTTCGGTTGTTACCAGTTGAATTTCCAGCTGATCCATCTTTGTAAGAGCCTGGAAAGAACCACCTTGTCAATTCTATTCAGATTTAAAAAACGCTTTTTGATCTTACTACAGTTCTGTGAAAAGTGATTGTCAAGTTGAACAAAGATGAAGGGCATTTATCTACATTCTAGAGATTTTACAGATTTAAGTGTTCTGTATTTAAACTTTGTTATAAGCTTTAGAACTTTTTTTTTTGTTTCATACTCCTCCCAGTAGTAGGTCATTATCAAACTTGTAATATGCTAAAGTAGTAAGATGCCTTTTTCAACCTATCTCGAGAAAATCGGGGTAAAAAAATTCGTGCACGTTACATGGATCGCGATGCCAGAGTCTTGGAACTCCCGGTAAAATTAGGCGGTAGCGTTCCGAGTTTGTAAACGAAAATTCCGGGCTTGATTCGTACCAGCAAAAATTTTCAACGTTTTTTTTTTTTTTTTGTTGCGATAGACTATTAAATTTTTGATGTGTAAACATCTAAGACCTCGATATGGGGAGTCGCGCCTGATTCAAATGATACCACGACTAGAAAATGTAACGCAGGCCTCCAACACACGCGCTGTGTCTCATGTCACAGAACGGAGGCTTCTCTCTCTCTCCCTCCCCCCTCGCTCTCCCCTCCCTCCCTCTCTCCCCTCTCTCAAACGAATAATAATTGTTTAAACAATAGTAAATTATTTACAAACAGGAGGAAAATATGCTGTGTCTAATTTGAAAAAAAGAAACAATTTTCAATATTTTTCTTATAAGTTTTGAGTACTTTGATGTGTAATAATAATGATAAGTGTCATAATAATGAATTTTTCATAATGAAATTTCAAATTTTAATATTATTCTTCATCAAATATAATTATCCTAATTCTAAATGTAGATGCGTAACATAAGTGCGACACAATGTGTTCTTTCAGAAAACTGATATCGGTCAGCATCGGTAACACTACAATTGAAGAATTTTACATTGTTATTGAATCATTCAAATTCAAAAATGTCACTTCTAAATTTAAAATTTAAAAAAATGAAACAATTCAAATTTTTAATTTTGCATTCAGCACTCTGAAATTTTAATGATTTGAGGCTTCTTTCATTGCAATAGTTCAATTTCAATTTGTTTATTTTTGAATATTTCATTTTTACTTTCTTATTTTAAATTTATTATCACAGATATAGCGAACCTCAAAGCATGTCCAGAGTTTTTTAAGAGAAATTTGTAATTGTTCAAAATTATATCATTTTCCAACTATTTTAACTTAAAAGCAGTACAATTTAGTGATTACAAGTTGTTTCTTTAAAAATCTAAATTGAAAAATATAATTCACAAATAAAAAAAAATAAAAAAATGAAACAATGAAAATTTTTAAGTTTAAATTCAGCACCCTGAAATTCGAACGATTCGAGGTTTATTTTATTTTGAATAATTAGATTTTATTTAGTTTATTTTTGAATGTTTGATTTATAATTTCTTATTTTAAATAAACAGTCAAATATTGTAACATATTAAAACAAAAATTTTTTAATTCAAAATTTTCAAACTGAATGCTTAAAAAGTGGAGTATTTTAGAATGCAATAATATTTGAACAGAATTTGAAATTGAATAAAAGTATTTAATTATGAATATATTAATCAAAATGTTTTTGAAAATTGCAAAAAGATTTTGAAGTTTCAATCGGATGCAAACATTTTTTGCGTAAAAATCTATAAATTATTTAATTATGAACTTATGACTTATCCTTGAAATATTCGCTTTGGAAGTGATAAAGGTTGAAAAATAAATTTTTTTTTCATGTACCATTTTTGAGTGGACAATACCTTCTAATCATTCCTTGGATTTGAAAATTCAAATTTTTGAAAATTAAACAAAATATTTCCAGTAAATGACAAATTCTGGCAAATTTTTTCTATGTACATTTACTACTAGTAAATACTAATATAAAACAGGAAATTCAAAAGAACATTTTTTGCTCAATTTAGAATTTTTTTCAAATGTGCTAGTGAAATAAGTTTTTGTACATATTGAAGAAGAAGGCACGTATTTTTGAAATTAACATAGTGATATTCTTCAATTTTTTAGGAATATTTGAGAATTTTCACGTTGAAATGAGTTTTTTACTAGTTTTACTTTAAAACCCGTTTCAGTTGTAAAATTTTCGAGATATTAAGGTTTTTCCTAGTTCAGTTTATCCAGTTTTTTGCACTTCTTTAAAATCCAGAAATTAAATTGAAAAATTGTAAAAAATTATTGAGTTATTTGGATTTTTTCGAGGAAGGAAAAAAAGTTTTTTTTCAACCCCAACTTTTTTCCTGACATTTTTTGGAATAATAGGTACCAATAAAGTCTACCTACCATAAATTCCCCATTTGGTATTTTTTTGTTTTTCGAGAGAGAAAAAATTATTATTTTTTTTAACCCAGACCTTTTTCCAATGCTTGAGATTTTGAGGTTTTTCTTGTTCCAGTTTCTCTAGTTTTTTGCACCCTTTCGAAACCCATTAGAAAAACGGAAAAAGAATGAAAAATGGTGAAGCTATTTCGATCTCTTGAAAAATGAAAACTGCAAAGCTGGTTACTTTTTCTTTATTTTGCATCAATTTCGAAAGAGTGAAAAAAGACTCTAAAAAATGAAACAAGAAAAACCTTAAAATCTCAAAAATTACAAAAAGGGCAAAGTTTTGAAAAAAAACTGGTCTCTTCCGGAAAAATCAGAAAATGCTAAAGGGAAACTTATGATAAGGGGTCGTGAACATAATACGTCACAAGTTTATCCTTTGTTTAAATGAAGACGAGAATTTAATTGAATTGGCCTTGAAGCCAAACGGGATACGATATAAACAAAAGAAAAACGTGTGACGTATTATATGCAGGACCCCTAAGTAGACTATAGTAATACCTAATAATTCTAAACATGTCAGAAAAAGGTGTTTTTAAAGATATTTGTTATAAAATCGGAATAACTAGACCATTCCTTACTTCCTTGGCGGATTTCAAAATAATTAAAAAAGCTGAATGAATTGAAACAAGAAAAAACTTTGTACCTAAAAAATTGCTCAAATGGTACCATTTTTAAAGTAAAATTTAATAAAAACTCATTTTACTCTTACAATTTAAAAATATTCATGATAAATGTGCGAATGTTACAATGACAATTTATGATAATTTAAAAAAAAAATACGTCTCTCCTTATCTTCCACGTGCAAAAACATATTTTATTGGCAAGCCAATGCTGAACATTTTACCCGCCGGCCTGCATGATTTCGAAATACGGATTCGGTCTTAAAACGTTCCGACATATCCAACATTTTATAATTTATAAATATAAAAAAATATAAATATAAAAAAATGTTATAATCAGTGGTCACTCGTTAAAACCGTAAATATAATAAAATTTTCAGAATTTTTGAACCAAACAGAAATATTTTCAAAATATGTTCAAATCGAATGAACGAACAGAAGATATTCTCCTAACGAAAAAAAGTTTTGCAGGTGCGAAATTGATATGAGGGGGCAAATTTTACGAGGTTTCAAAATTCATTCTGAAAAAAGTTAGAAAACGAAACAGCCTAGACTAGGTTCCCCTTGTTAGAAATTAATTAGTGGGGGAGACCCACCACTGAAGAGTGCCCCATAACTGGAGCTATTACGATATTTTTAATTAATTATTATCGAATCTCGAATCCATTTTCCACTGTCCCCTATTGGTGATAATTAAGATAATTTAATAGTATATTATGTACCTAGGGGTCAAAAAAGTGCCTCTTTCCTTTGGTGCATACGATATTTTTTATAACAAATGAATGATTTCAAACATTTCTCGAAATACACTTATGATTTCAGTCCATATTAGATTTTCTATGACGAAGCATGAAATTAATGTTAACCTAATTTATGGTGATTTTAGAGGTGATTTATGGTAAATTACCATAAACTACCAAAAATACAATTCAAAAATATCTATGAATTTGCTGAAATTTATGGAAATTTTCGGTCATTTATGGTAATTTTAAGGTAAACATGGCAACTTACCATA
Source organism: Andricus quercusramuli (assembly GCA_932178445.1). NCBI lineage: Eukaryota > Metazoa > Arthropoda > Insecta > Hymenoptera > Cynipidae > Andricus > Andricus quercusramuli. The sequence goes on along the minus strand of CAKNXH010002185.1, from coordinate 186,062 downwards.
AATACCCCAAAATTAATTTTTTTCAATTTCTATTTTCCGGACATTTCTGAAAATTTACCGTAAATTATGGTGATTTTGTAGGTTTAATTCATTTTTTCATTTAATTCATTTTTAAACATGTCCACAAATTTCCGGAAATGTATGAAAAATTTCGGTCATTCATGGTAATTTTACAGGTAAGTATGGTAGCTTACCATGAATTAGCCAAAATTCATTTCTAAAATTTGCCGGAAATTTATGAAAATTTCGGTCATCTATGGTAATTTTACAGGTTAATATGATAACTTACACAAAATTCATTTTCAATAATTTTCATAAAGTTCCGAAAATTTATGAAAAATTTCGGTCATTCATGGTAATTTTACAGGTAAATATGGTAACTTACCATAGATTACCCAAAATCAATTTTTTTAAATTTCCTTAAATTTGTGAAAAATTTCGGTCATTCATGGTAATTTTACAGGTAAATATGATATCTTACCAAAAATTGATTTGAAAAAATTTCCATAAATTACCGGAAATTTATTAACAATTTCTGTCATTTATGGTAATTTTACAGGCAAGTATTTTAACTTACCATGTATAAACCAAAATTCATTTTAAAAAATTTCCGGAAATTTATGAAAATTTTCGGCCATTTATGGTAATTTTACAGGTATGTATGATAACTTTTCATAAATAACCGCAAAATACTATTATCTGCAACCAAATTTTCCTCACAGTTTTTACAGCAAGTGGGCTGATAATCATAAAATGCGAGCTCATAGATGCATAATTTTCATTATTCACCTCTAACGTCACTTTTCAGTCCCTAGGGAGTAAAAAGTAGAGCTTTAGCCCCGCTTCATAAGCGTCGAAAAGGGCTGAAATCATGCATGTGTCATAAAAAAGTATTTCAAATGATTAAAGAATAATGCAGAATTATAGATGAATCGCATTCACTAGTATGAAGCACCAGATTTGATTTTTATGGTTCAGTGAATGCCATTCAATTACATGATGATATATGCCCCGTTTTGTCGAGCAAAACGTGCAAGTGCAAACAAGCATAATTTATCAAAAACACCTACGGATCGAGCGGCTTCAAAGAATGCTACGGCTCTGTTCAGCAAAGTTTTATATTGGTCCAGATCATTAATATAATCTGCTGCAGCACCAAGAATTGCGTAGGCCTGCTCAGTCGCTTGTTCACCCGCAAAATGTCCCGATGACACTAGCCGCTCTGTCGACTTTGTTATCCTGATCGCTCTGTCTTGAAAATCCTGTATAAACCATACAAGAACATTTTAAATCATGTCTTATGATTTAATTCCTGAAAAAATGAACATTCAAAAATTTTTTGAATTAAAAAATTTTGAATTTTGGGATGAAACGAATTAGACACTTGGGGCCGTTGAAAAACTACGTCACACACTTTTCGATTTTTTAAAAAGAATTCATGACTGAATCCATTTCGAATGAGGCAGGTTGTACAAGTCGCAGAACCTCTCGGGAACAAAATAGGTTGTTTTTTAGAGGAAATTGGGCAACACGTATTTTTGCGATTTTTCAAAAAACAATTTTATACGATGTCAAAATTAAAAAAATGGTGTCATCTTCTGGAAATATTAAAATTCGATTTTCTCAAAAAACCCAAACTTATATTTTTTTCCCAATCTTTATTTAAAGTTTTACCATCATAAGGAAAATATCTTGTGAATGTGGGCTGAATAACTGGAAACCTATGGGCAATTTGTGTGGAAGGGGGCAAACCACACCTTTTTTATTTGAAAAAAATATTTTTTACAAATTTTCATTCACATAAAATAAGATATTCTATAAGTCTTAGAGTAGATTTTCTCAAGTATGCCAATTATTATGTTCACAGTTTTCATATCTATTGTTGTTTGCAAGAAAAATGGGAAAAATCGATCTTATGAAAAAAATTCTCCTGGCCACAAAAGTTATTTAGCCCGCATAAAACTCACAGGGTATTTTCCTTATGATAGTAAAAATTAAAAAAAACAATTGGCAAGAAATTCAAATAAGCCTAACTTCGTAAAGTTTTTTTTTCACAAATCGCAAAAACACTTACTGCCTAATTTCCTCTAAAAAAACAACACATTTTGTCCCCTGGAGATTCTGCGACTAAGTGTAGAACCTGCCTGATTTAAAATGGATTCGGTCTCCTCTCTTTCCCCTTTTTTCATAAAAAATTGCCCTTTTTCTCGTGTTTTCACTTGAACGCGAACTGAATTAAAATTCGTCTATTTTTTGTTGAAAGTTATTTCTTTTTAATTGATAAGTTTATTATTATATTTTTGGTTCAGAATTCATCTCTTTTAGTTATCAAATCTACTTTCTGGTTGAAGATTTATATTATTTATTTATATTATGTTGAAAATTTGCTTCTTCCGGTTGATAATAAATTTTCTGAACTGAAAATTCAAATAATCCATTTCTAACTGAAAATTAATCGTTTTCAGTTGGCAACTAAATTATTCAATTTAACTATTCTTTCATAATTTCGTCAATAGAAATTTGGACTATTTTGTTTAAATATTCGTTTTATTGATTGGAAATTTGACTTTTTTGTTGAAATTTTTTGAAAATTGATCTGTTTCAGTTGAAAATTCAGTTATTTTGAAAAAGGTTTATTTGTTTTGTTGTAAATTCGTATTTCTTGGTAGAAAACTAATCTTCCTGAATAAAAATTCAACTGGTTGGTTTAAAGTTGAATTATTTTGTTAAAAATTCATTTTATTGGCTGAAGATTCATCTCTTTGGTAGAAAAATAAAGTATCTTGTTGGAAATTTATTTTTTTTTTTTTGCTGAAACTCGAAGTAGTTTGTTACAAATTTAACTATTCCTTCTTTCGTGAAAAAAATTACGTTTTTAGTTAAATATTCAACTATTAAGATGAAAATTAACTTATTTGTTAAAGTTTTATATTTCGGGTTGAAAATTCAACTGTTTTGTAGAGAATTAGTCTTTTTAGGCTGATTTAGGCTGAAAATATAAATCTTTTGTAGAGAATTCGCCTTTATAGCTTAAAAATTTTTACAATTTAGTTAACTTTTTTTTGTCTCTCTTGAATAGAAAATCATTGTTGGTTGAAACTTTATCTCTTTTAATCTCTTTTGGCAGAAATTTTTTTTTACTGGTTAAAAGTGCAGCTATTTGCTTAAAAATTCAACTCTTTTGTTCAAAAATCACGATTTTCTTTGAAAATCAACTATTTTGTTAAAAAGTCATTGAAAAAAAAGTTCAACTGACTTTCTGAAAATTCGTCTTGTTGGATGGAAAATCCATTTTTTGACAGAAAAGCTCTTGATTAAAAATTCACCTTCTTTGGTGGAAAATTAAAATGTCTTTTAAAAAATTCGTATTCTTTGTTTGAAAGTTCAACTATTTGTTTGAAAAAGCAACTGTTTTTGGTTGAAGTATATTTTTTCTTGTTTAAGAATTTGACGATTTCGTAGAAAATTCATCTCTCTAGAGGGGGTGGGGGGGTGTTCGTATTTGCGATGTGACCCTGGATGGTTTAAGCTTTGTGTGATGGTCTGTGGCGAAGAAGAGAAGGGGTGGGAAAAATTTTCAAAATAGCATGACATAATTTTTGAACGGCCGCTTACCGTAACCTGGGGCTAAGCGGCGTATGTAGGGGAAAACGGCGCACCCTTAATTCTGCATTTATGAATGGGATATTTGCTTCTTCTAGGTAAAAAATATAGGTGCTTCCAACTAAACATTGTAAACCTTCAGTTGCAAAACCTATAGGAAGTAATGTCGTGCTTTGAACACAGAATTATGGTTCACCGCTTCCTCCCACATATGCGCCGCTTAGCCCCAGTGTACACTAATTAATCAGAAAAATGCTTCTAAAAATATACCTTTGCTTCGTTTTGCAATTTTTTGCACTCGAAAAGTAACAATTCAGCACTGGCTGATGAATCACCCAAATGGTCACTAGTGCTGGATAAAGCGGTTATCCTGACGTTTAAAATATCTTCAAGATCTCTGAGATCAGTTGCAAGTAACGCTAATGCAAGACATTGTTCAAGTTGAGTCTTTCTGCTTTTGAAAGACACCTCGATCAATCGTCTTCTGTCGTGAAGTTCCTCGAGCCAAGTTTCAACTTGCAAAATGGCTGGAAGGAAATCAAAGGAATTTATTAAAAATTATATATATTTTTTTAGGCTTCCGTAACCGTAGTTCGGTCGAGTGAGTGGAGAAGTGAGTGGAAATGAGGGGTAGAGAGGTGATTGGAAATGAGGTAGGAGAAAGTAAAGGAAAGCGAGGGGTGTGGATGTGATAAGAAGTGAGGGGAAATAAGAGGTGGGGAAGTGATTGAAAATGAAGTATGAGAAAAAGGAAAATGATATTAGGGAAAGTAGGGGAAACAAGAGGAAGGAAAGTAGCGGAAGTAATGGGTCATGAGGTGACTTGACGGAGAAATAAATAGCGGTGGGAAGGTAAAGTAGGGGAAGCCAAGGGAAATTACGGGAGAAGGAGTAGGGGAAATTATGGGACATGAGGAAACATGAGGGGGCAGTAAGGGGAAATGATTGGAGGAGAAATGATGGGAGGGGAAGTAGGGGGCGTAAGGGAAGGGGAACTAGAAGAATTAAGGAGGAGCGAAGTAGGGCAAGTAAGGTGAAATGAGGGTAAGGGAATAGGATAAGTGGCAGAAACAAGTAGAGGGGCACTAAGAGAGGTGGAGTGACATGAGGGGGGGATGGGAAATTAGGGGTGGAGAAGTGATGGGAAATGAGAATTGACGAAGTGAGGGGACATGTAAGGGTGTGGATCTAGGGGTGGTGAAGTGTTAGCTGGGAAGTAAGGAGAGAGGGAAGTAGATTAGGAAGAAGTTGGGAAAGGGGGAAGAAGCGCAGATTGAAGTGTGGAGAGAAGTAGGGGAGGTAAGGGAAAGCAGGAAAATTAGGGGGTGTAGGGGAGAGAAGGTTTGGCCCTGGGAGATTTGAACGACTTAATTAACGACTTCAAATGCTACAAAACCTTCTTTACTCTAATTTTTTAATTTTAAAAAGTTTTGGAACTAGTAACATACCATAGTCAGCATCTGCCTTGATTCTATCGGGTCTAGAATCGAGGGTACCTTCATTCGAAATTTCCTTGAGTCGATCGAGCAAAATCTTTCCTTCCTGTAAAGAACCCATTAAGGCCTCCAGCATTACTTTTCGCAAGTCGTGAATTTTACCAAGAAAATTTTTCACTGCCTCAATCTCTATTGGTAATAAGGTGTCGTTGCAAGCCATTTCCAGGGCTCTCATGCTGTCTTTGCATTCTTCCGCTCGACTAAAACAAAGTGTATATATTATTATTTATTAGAGTTAAATTAATGAACAATTTGTACTCAATGTTCTAATTTTATATTTTTCTTTTACCACTGAAAGAGAACATTTCTATCAAGAATTTGTTTTCGTCGTTCTAAGAGAGAATTCACGTCCCTCCACGCATTGGCAAGAGTTTCAGCCATAGCTTTGTAAACTTCCGCTTTTAGCCTCTGCGTCGAAATAAGTCGATCGGCTTGTCGTAGCAATTCTTCCACGGGACTTTGTTTGCTCTGAAATACGAAAAATTTCAATTAAATTTGGTCAATATTGACTTTATGTAAATTACTTCGATTTTTCACCTCACCTGCAACCGCAGAAGAACTTCGTCGTGGGCGTTCGAGAGTTCCGTTGCTTCTTCCGGCGAAGAACCTAATTTCGTTAGTTCTGGTTGTATCTCCAAAACTTTCAATCGCAGCCATTCTCCACTCTAAACAAACAGAAATAGAGAGTTTTAATTTAAAAATGGTAATACTGAAATAATTCGAGGTTTCCAGACAAATAATATTTACAATTCAACGAGCCTTCAAAACACTCGAGCAGCCTTCGATTTATGGTTGAAAATAAAAAAATTTAATAATAATTTGGTATTATTCAATTTCAAATTAAATAGCAAAAGAGTATTCCAGATCAACATAAAATATCTTTTTTTTATTCTCCCCAGAGACGACTGTGTCTGTTGTATGTATGTATGTATGTATGTATATCTGTCTATCTGTATGTACGTCTCTCTGAGAGTACGATGACTTCTGGAAGAAATGGTTTATCAGATTCATTATTTTAACAACTTTCTAAACTTTCTTGAAAAATCGCAAATTCAAATTTTGATAACACAAAAAATAATGAAAAATTCAAAATTTCATTTTGCGGGAAAACCATGCAAGACATGAAAAAAGATAGAGACAAAAATTGTGCACCTAAAGAAGATATACAAATTTGGTATAAATCACTTTTTTATAGGATGCGTGGTTTTTGTTTCAATCGTGAAAAATAACATTAAAAATGGTGGAAAAACGACGCAAGATAAGAAAAAGTATTAATAGACCAAATTTGTTCATCCAAAAAAGATCTACAAATTTTTTATTAATTATTTTTCCATAGGGTGCGTATCTTTTCTTTAGATCGTAAGACGTAACGTTGAAAGTAATCGAATTAATTTTTTGGAAGAACGATACAAGGTGCAATGAAATTTTAATATATAGAATTCCTGAAAAAAAAACAACAAGAATTCAACGATCAAATTTGGACAAACACCACAAAATGCTCCTATTGCAATTAAAAAAAAAAAAAAAAAATTTGTTTCTTTGGATAAAAATAAAAAAGAGGAAAGAAAAATACCTGCTCATTTATTTTTCCTCTTTTTTATTTTTATCCAAAGAAACAAATTTTTTATTTTGTTTCTTGGGAATTGCAATAGGAGCATTTTGTGGTATTTGATCAAATTTGATCGTTGAATTCTTGTTGTTTTTTTCAGGAATTCTATATATTGAATTGATTGTTGGACGTTAAATGGGATTTTGAATTTGATTTTAGTCTGATTTAAAATTCTTGAATTTCAATGAAATTTTAATTAACAAATTTGTTTTTTTTAGGATTTCCACTTTTTCAATTATAAAAATAAGATAATAAAAATACATTTGCTTCAATATCAATGCATATCACGCATTGTGATAATATAAATTCATTGAAATGATACATTTTTCAGGGTAGTTCAGAATAAAAATAATTACAATATAAAGTACAAATATTAAACTGATCATAAGAAATAGAATTGTTACTTTTATTATTAAGGTTTATTTTATAAAATGCAAGTCATTTCTAAGAACTTTGAACAATTTTAAGGAATTTCAAAATATTTTACAAGATTTAAAATATTTTAGGGTATTTTAAAATATTACAAGGAATTTACAATAGATTTGAATAAATTGAAGAGATTTCAAAGGATTTCAGGGTATTTTGAAGATTTCAAGGAATTTTCGAAAGATGTAAAAAATGTCAAGGAATTTCGAAGAGTTTTAATAGTTTGAACGGACTTAAGAAAATTTTAGTACGATTTTAAAGAATTTCCTAGAGTCTCGAAAGACATGAAACGATTTTATAGAACCTAAAATATTTTAGGATTTTTTATAACATTTTCAAGGCATTCTCAACGGATATTATTTTAATACGTTTTTCAGGATTTCAGGATATATAATAATTATAGTTCCTGAAATGTAATTATTAGATTTCATGGAATTCAACGGGTCTAATTTATCGTAATAATTCTTATTTTTGTTACATTTTTACAGTGAAAGTTAATTACATAGATTAGTTTTAATAGAACATTAACTTGTTTAATATCTTCATGTTCATTTATTAAGGTTGTATTTTCAGAAATAATTTCCATGTATTACTGTAATTTGATTTCAAATCATTTTCAAAGAATTATTCTGTATTCAATAAGACTCTAATATATAGATTTTTCGTTTAATTACAGATTAAAAAAAAAGTTGTTGCACCTAGAAAAAAAAGGAATTCCCACAATTCTTGAACATAATGCGGGTTTCGAACATTTGAGGTAACTTCATAATATTTTGCTGTAACTTTGACTCAATTATGATTTAAGCATTCAATAAATAATTTTAATGAATCAAAAGAATCAATTATTTTAAAATTTTATTTTTAGGAATATTATAAATATAATACATAGATACATTATGAATATTATAACTAATATTAATTTATTATAACTTCACCGTGTAATTCAGTTGAAAGCAAACGTTTTTTAAATATTTGTTAAATAGAAATCATTGTTAAGAATACATTTCATATATCAAGATTTTAATTACGTCAGCAGGAAGCTTTGAGTCAAACACATAGCAAAACTAGACGCGTAATAAAAACTGTCCTGGCTCTAGAATGATTCAAGATTGCCACGCAATTTGTCTACACGGGTTATTTTACGTTTTTGAACTTACTTTATTTATTGCAAATATGTGTTATATTTTACCGGATAATAAGGTTATGCAATGCAAATTTTATAATTTTAAAGAATATTTTTAGTCTGGATTAACCCAACAATTTATTAATATTTTCTTCATAAAGTCACCTTTAAAATGTGCTTGTTCTAATAATAAGACCGTGTTACCGGATGACACCTAATGCGAAATTTTTCGAGCTTCTAAATAAGATATTTTGGTCAAGTAAAGACGCTTTAAATGTAATTAAATTTTTGTTTCTTGAAGTATGTTTAACAATCTTCAATCAGTGGCGGATTAAGGTATTTGCCGCCTCTAGGCTAACAGAAATTTGCCGCCCTGAGGCTAACAGAAATCAAATACTCGATTTTGAATCCACAGTAATCTTGAATATTGCCTGTCGTGTAGCGGTTTTATTTGTTTGTTTTTTGCCGCGAAAGAGATAAAAGTGAGAAAGACGAACATTATGCGCGGTAAAAATAAAACTCATCAGATGAATGATGTGATGTTTTTAAATACTCAATAAATTATATAAGTGCGTTAAATAAAAAATTATATTTAAAGTAAATTTTTATGACAATTTTTTCCCCAGCGCCCAGGCTGCATCTTAGTACAAAAAATCCGAAATTTTTGAAAATTTAGCGCAGTAAAATTTTACCGCCCCCAAATTTTGCCATAAAATAAAATAAAATGATTGAAAAAATTTTTTTTTACCGGATGAGATAAAAACTCGGGGATATTTTAAAAGTGTTTGTAACTCCGCAACTATAATTGGAAACGAGAAAAAGAGCTTTATTTCGTAATTATGCAATCCTTCCTGAAAAATACGTGTACTTAACAGTTAGATCTCAAGCTCTCTTTCAAAAGATATAACGCCATAAATTTAAAAAAAAGTATGGAATACTAGGGTAGTTGAAAAATGCATTGGAAATTTTTTTCTCGAATTTTCATGTATATCGCTTCCAAATTTGTTCGAATCCACACAAAAATAAATTCATTGAAAATAAAAATGATATTTAGAGGTTCCGCAAGCCCCATGAAGTTTAAAGCGTATTTCCCATAAGAAAAGAAAGAGGTTTTTGTAAATTTTATTTAGAATCATCAGTATAAGGTGAATCCAGTGGAAAAGCAACATTTCTCTTCGACATTAGTTATAGAATACGAATGAATAATTCATTTTTGACTATCACCTCCATAAGTCTGTTGTGTAGGGTTCCACAAAAACGTCGTAAGTGAAAAAAGAGTTTTGCTAATTTTTGACGCTAATTATGAATTATTTGCGGTTTTTTAAATAAAAACCCCAATTATGTATTATTATTTATAAGAATGAAGCTAGAAAGTTGCAGTTTTATCTCAAATTTTCCACTTTTTAATCAGAGTGATGTAATATTTAACAAAATTTAGCAAACATATTTGTTTGAACAAATTATCATTGTTTATTACTATTGTGTTCTCTTAGATAATTGCTAGAAAGTTGCAGTCATTTTTGAAATTCTTAACCCCGCTTTGACATTTTAGTCACGAACAAACAATAAATTAACATTTAGAGAATAATTTTTCAAAAAATTCCTTTATTTTCCGTGAATATATTTTTCTGAAATAAAAAAAATACTTGAAATATTCGTAAAATTTTCTATATGGACATTATTAAATATAAATTTACCTAGAAGTAGTTGATAAAAGCTTTTTTCTGTAAATTAATATTAATAATAATATTTGTTATTTGTTCCTAACTAAAAAGTAGAAGAAAAGCTGAAAATTTGGGAAAAAACTGAAACTTTCTAGCATTGCTCTAATAGCAGATAGTTATAAAAATAATAAGTTTCCAAACCAATCATGTTTGTTAACTTGCCTTAATTATTATTCCACTAAGTAAAAAGTAGACAAAAAGATAAAATATTCAGGAAAAATCGCAACTATCGAGCATTAACATAGGAAAAGCTAGTCATGAACAATAATAATTTTGCTAAAACAATTATATTTGTTAAATTACATTAATTATTACTTTGCTCTACGTTTGAACTGGATAAAAAGATGAATATTTCAGAAAAAAACGCAACTATCTAGCATTATTAAAAGAGAATATCAATGACAATATATACAATAATAAATTGTTTAAGCAATTTATTTTACCGTATGATTGTTTATAGAAAGTAATGCTTTTTGTATTAGAAACAATCTGTATTTGAAAACCGCAAAAAAATCGTAATTAGCGCCAAAAACTTGAAAAACCCAAGTTTTCACTCATGGGGTGAAGTTTCAAATTAATTCACCTAATATTGACGATTCTGAATAAAATTTACAAAAACGTCTTTTTTTTAATGAGAAATACGTGTTAAACTTCATTGGACTTGCGAAACCTCTATTAATATAATTTGTTTACACACCTTCATTTTTTGTGGATTCGAACAAATTTGTGGGCGATATGCACGGAAATTTAAAAAAATGGACCACCGAATGGGACACGTTATCGGATGATATTTACTCATATTTAATTGATTTTTTTTATACAGGATAAAGTACAAATAATCAAAAGACAGGATCTTAGTGGAGAAAATACGTTCACTAAAGCTCTGAAATTAACAAAATGATTCCTCAATACACATTTACACAAGCGTATATTATTTCAGATATATGATACTGTCAACTTTTTGATATATTTTTTGAGCTAAATAATTAAATTTTAAGCCTTGAAAGATAAATTCTCAACAAAGAAGTGTAATAGTTGATTTTAAAATCAAAATGTCGAATTTTTATCAGATAAAGAATTTTCAGTCATGAAAGAAAAAAAATTGTCACGTAAATTGTTGAACCCTAAAGCCAAAAGACGAATTTTCTGTAGAAAAATTGAATTTTCAACCAGAAAATCAGAATTTTTAGCAAAAAATATCGACAGAATAGTTAAATTTGTACACAAGCAATTGAATTTTAAATTAAAAAAGATGAGTTTTCAACAAAATAGTCCAACTTTAAAACAAGCAGTTGAATTTTAAATTAAAAAATATCAGTTTCCAACAAAATAGTCCAACTTTAACAAAAGAGATAATTTTCAACTAAAAATATGAATCCTCAACAAAAGAATAATTTCTGAGCAAAGTGGGTCAAACCAAATTTTCAAACAAAATAGTTGACTCGTCAAGCAAAGAAGAATAATTTACAACCAAACAGTTGCATTTGTATCCAAAAAAGATGAAATTTATACTAAAATAGATGAATTTTTAAATGAAAAAGACAAATAAAAAAATATTTGAATTGTTATCCAAAACATATTTCAGTTTGGCTTTTCAACATCAGTATACGAGTTTTAAGTAAAAAGTTATTTTTCTACGAAGACACTTGAATTTTCAACAGAACAGTAGATTTTTGGACCAAAAAGGATGACTTTTTAGCAAAATTTCTAAATCTTCAAACAAAAAGTTGCATTAATATCCAAGAAAGATAAAATTTCTACTCAGACAGAGGAAGTTTTGAATGAAAAAGATTTTAAAAAAGTAGTCGAATTTTCATTCAAAGAGGATATCAGTTAATTTTTCAACAAAACAGTTGAATTCTTGACCAAAAAGGATGACTTTTGAACAAAATTATCACATTTCCAACCAAAGAGTTGCATTCTTATCCAAGAAAAATGAAATTTCTACAGAAGCAGATGAATTTTCAAAGAAAAAAGACAAATTTCCAACAAAATACTTCGATTTTCAACCAAGAAAGATTTCAATCGATTTTTCAACACCAAAACATGAATTTTTTTTGTCAAGAGGTAAATTGTCTACGAAATAATAGAATTTTCAAGTAAAAAATTGGCTCTTTAACAAAATTGTTGAGTTTTCAAGCAAATTATAAAATTTATAACTGCAAAAAAAAACATAAATACAAGGCAAATAAATTACTCACAAGAATGTTGTATCAGTGTTACCGCAAACCTTAATTTTAAAAGTTCCCTAATTTTTCCCTGACCAATTTTTCATTTTCCCTGGCCATTAATATCCAAAGACCAGAATCTTAAATTTGTAACATTATTAACCTAGAATCTTCTATAAGCGGAATAAAACTGTTTCAAATTGAAATTTAAAATTTTCAAATTTTTCTACTTGACATTCATTTAAAGTTATAGAAATTCCCTGACTTTCGCAAGATTTTTTTTCTAAATCCCTGACTTTTTAAAAAATTGTAGTTGGCTAAGTTCGTCTTTCCCTCGCCAGGTTTCTTTGGCGCGTAAAGTTAAATTCATATTAAATTTCTGTACAATTTAACATAACAAATCGTAACAACACTTCACTTGAAATGTAAATTATCTTCTGCTTACTTCATGTTTCTTTTGTCATTATTGTCATTATCCACCCCCTCCCCTTCCCACGTTAATAAGAATTTTCCCTGGGAGCCTAATTGTAGCTATTTTCAAGCAGACTACACGTATGGGTTTGTTTGTAGAGTCGGAATTATGTACCCGTAGTGTTGACCCAGTTTCAACTTCACGGAAATACAAAACATGAGGGGATACTGGTCTGCCAAAAATTTTTTCTCTTCACACATGTTTGTACACTGGTACTCGTAACTCATGGAATTCGACATGAAGTAGCTATGAAAACCTGATGTATCACAGTCTATAAATGTCTCAACGGTATGTAAATCATTTTAGTCAGATTAGATAAATCTGAGTGATAAAAAGAATATTTCCCACACTGGGATTATTTATCCTCATTGAAGAGGATGAAGCTGGAATTTCGAAAGTTATTTGAAACAGCTCACAATTAAATTTTTAAGAGTTTTTTTTCGTAAATGAAAGTCTTCTGGCTGAAACTTCGTTTTGAAAATTTATATTTAAGAAATTGAAATTACTCTTATTCGTGATCGCTAAAGAGATTGATCAGCAACCTGGGTCGGAGCAGTGTTGCGGAGTGAACGTGTCATTTAAATAAATAACACGAAAATCCCAGATCCATCTAAAACATCTTTACCTAATACCTGTATACCTATCTACCTTATACCCATATACCGACCTACTTTACACCTATATACCTATTTCACTATTTTCCAACCGAGCAAGTCACGCCTACCCCGAAAGGGAAATGGCTTAATGGTATAATTAACAGACTTGGCCAGAATTCAGTAAAATTTCATTTCATTTAGTAGAATATGCTATAATTCCAAAAAGTTGATCAAATTTAGTAGAATTTATAGAATTAAATATAATTTTGCTAGAATTCAGTATACTTTTTCTAGGATTTAGTAGAATTGTTTGAAATTCCATAACAATGGCTAGAATTTGATAGAGTTTGTTATAATTTAGTTAAATTTCGCATAATTTTATTATAATTAAGTAGAATATTGCCAGAATTAAGTGGAATTTTGTTGAGATTAGTAGAATTTCATAGAATTTAGTAGAATTTTGCTAGGAATTTAGTGGAATTGGCAACAATTCCGTTGAATTTCGCTATCATTCAGAATAACTGGCTAAAGTGCAATATAATTTGATAGAATTCAATTAAGTTTTCTAGAATTTAGTTGATGTTGCCAGTTGAGTATTTCAAAATTAAGTAGAGTTTGCTAGAATAAAGTAATATTCAATCAAATTTAGCGAAATTTGATAGAATGCAGTATAATATTATTGAATTTAGTAGATTTCTGCAGAATTAATGGAATTCCTTAGAATTAATAGTATTCCATTGAATCGAGAGAATTGCAAAGAATTGATAGAATTCCATGAAACTGATAGAATTTGGTAGAATTTATAGAATTCCGTAGAATTGATAGAATTCCATAGAATTAATAGAATGCCGTATAATTAATAGAATTCCGTAGAATTAATAGAATGCCGTATAATTAATAGAATTCCGTAGAATTCGGTAGGATTCGGTGGAAGTCAATATAGTTTCATGGAATTCAATATCGTTTAATAGAATTCAGACTGATTGGGCTAAATTGCAGTATAATGTTTGCTAGAATTTAGTCAAATTGGCTAGAATTCTGTATAATTGGCTGAAGTGGAATAAAATATGCTATAATTCGATCAAGTTTGCTATAATTTAGTTGATATTAGTAGAATACAGCTAAATGAATCAGAATTCAGTAGGACTTGCTAGACTAGAATTCAATAGAATTTGTCAGAATTCACCACAATTTGACGAAATTCAATATATTTTGCTAGAATCCCGTGAAATTTTATAGAATTCAGCAGAATTTGATAGAATTCAGTATAATTTTTCTAGAATTTAGTAGAATTGGTTGGAATTCCGTAACAATGGCTAGAATTTGATAGAGTTTGCTGTAATTTAGTTAAATTTCGCATAATTCGATTATAATTAAGTAGAATATTGCCAGAATGAAGTGGAATTTTGTTAAGATTAGCAAAATTTCATAGAATTCAGTAGAATTTCGCTAAGAATTTAGTGGAATTGGCGACAATTCCGTAGAATTTCGCTATCATTCAGAATAACTGGCTACAGTGCAATATAATTTGATATTATTATATTATATTATTAATTTTAGTAGATTTCTGCAGAATTAATAGAATACCTTAGAATGAATAGAATTCCATTGAATTGAAAGAATTGCAAAGAATTGATAGAATTCCATGGAATTGATAGAATTTATAGAATTCCGTAGAATTGATAGAATTCAATAGAATTGATAGAATTCCGTAGAATTGCTAGAATTCCGTAGAATTCGGTAGGATTCGGTGGAATTCGGTAGGGTTCGGCGGAATCAACATAGTTTCATGGAATTCAATATCGTTTAATAGAATTCAGACTGATTGGGCTAAATTGCAGTATAATTTTTGCTAGAATTTAGTAAAATTGGCTAGAATTCTGTATAATTGGCTGAAATGGAATAAAATATGCTATAATTCGATAAAGTTTGCTCTAATTTAGTTGATATTAGTAGAATACAGCTAAATAAATCAGAATTAAGTAGGACTTGCTAGACTAGAATTCAATAGAATTTGTCAGAATTCATCACAATTTGACGAAATTCAATATATTTTGCTAGACTCCGGTGAAATTTTATAGAATTCAGCAGAATTTGATAGAATTCAGTACAATATTACTAAGAATTTGGTAAAAATTGCTAGAATTCCGTAGAATTGACAGAATTTAGTAGAATAAATAGAATGTGTAATTCAGTTAAATATATTCGAATTAAAAAGAATATGTGAGAATGCAGTACAATTTGGTGTACAATTTATTGGAATTTCTTAGAATTCAGTTTAATGTAATAGAATTCAAAAGAATTCGATAGAATTGACTAGAATTTGATGAAATTCAATATGTTTTGCTAGGATTCAGTAGAATTTCGCTAAAAATTTTGTGAAATTGACCAGAATTCTGTACAATATTACTGTAACTCAGTTGAATATATTAGAATTAAGTATAATTTGATGGAATTCATTTTAATATACTATAAATTAATAGAAATTGCTACAATTCATCAGAATTTAATAAAATTTAATATAATTTGCTAGAATTTGATATAATTCAGTACAGAACTGTTAAGAATTTAAGAGAATTTGCTAGAATTTCATAGAAAATACAGAATTAATTAGAACTGATATAATTTAATATAATTTGCTTGAATTTACTATAATTGAATATAGGTTACTACACTAAAAAAAATGTCTGGTTAAATCAACCAGAATTCTGGTTAAATATTACCTTACTATTTCTTCTGGTTGAAGTAATCAGAATTCTGATTATTTTAACCAGAATTTCTGGTTAATTCAAACGGAATTCTGGTTAATTCAACCATAATTCTGGTTAGTCTAACCAGAAAAAATAGTAAGGGTATATTTAACCAGAATTATGGTTGATTTAACCAGACATTTTTTTGAGTGTAGAATCCGGTAGAATTTTATAGAATTCATGAAAATTTGATAGAAATTAGTACAACATATTACTAAGAATATAGTAAAATTGGCTGAAGCGCCACAAAATTTGCTATAATTCGATAGATTTTACTATATTTGAGTTGAATTTGGTAGAATTGATTTGAATATATTAGAATTCAATAAAAATCACCAGAATTAAGTAGAATTTGGTGAAGTTCAGTAGAATTTTATAGAATTCAGTTAATCATACTAGAATTCAATAAATTTTGATGAAATCCAATCTAGTTTGCTGAAATTGGTTAGAATTCTGCTATGATTCAGTTGAATACATTATAATTAAGTAGAATTTGACGGATTTCATTTAAATATATTGAATTTCAATGAAAATTGTCAGAATTTAAAAGCATTCGATATAATTGGCTAGAATTCAATAGAATTACTCGGATTTCGTTTTTATACACTGTAAAAAATTTCGGAATTTTCCCCTACGATTTGGTAACAAAAATTCCACATTTTGGTAGGGAAAATAACTTTCCCCACGAAAATAGGTAATATTTCACAAACTATTTTAGGGAATTTTCCCCAAGGCGAAGTAGGAAAAATTCCCGAATTTTGGTGTATTACTTCCACACGATTTTGGGGAAAATTCCCTGGACAATTTTTTACAGTATAGGTAGATTTAAAATATACATATCTTTTTCTGATTAAAAAATCAGCTTTACATGTAAAATTAGTTCTTGGAAATTAGCAATATGAAGCAAGAATGAAATATTATGTGTCACTCTAAAAAATAAGTAGTTGTATTTTATCTCGATCCGATAACTGTTTATACAATGATACTATGGGCTAAGGATTAAGAAGCTAATAATAACTCATAATTTCTTCTGGCCAAACACGCGAGAAAAGCATTGTCATGCATTGTGCACAGAAAAACTTCCTCATCATGATTTATTCTGAAGAGTCTGATTCTGATTTACACCATCTGAATGGCTTACCTTAGCGTAGGCTGATTATCATTTGCTTATTAATGTTTTCCTGTATTGCATAATTTTAGAAATGCATTGCATTAGCGACAATGTTAATTGATAGGTGAAGAATGTTTTAAAGAAAGGTGGAACTGCTATTCAAAAATTTCAATTTTTTAAAATAAAATGAAATTATTTTAGATAATTGCTCATTTTCAAGAAAGCGTGGAATAGGACATTGAAAGCGACATTGGTTATTTTATGATGATGACATCACGACTCACTTCTATATACTCTATACATTGAAGGAGAAATATTGCGTCGAAGTGCTATTCTAAAACTTGCATTTTATGCACGTAGTGTTTCAAAATTTCATTTCTTGACGTGTCACCCAAAGTCAACATTTTTCAATATCCAATAAATCATACTGTAATGCTAACATATAAGCACATAAATTTTACCAAAAAAGAAATAAAAGTTTAGTATATAACTTATTTTTAATTTTAAGATATTAATTTTAGTGCAGGTATGCCACTCCCTACCTTTTTTTACCTAATCCTCTTTTTCCCCTTAAATTTGAAAATCCCCTACAACACCTAACATCGAGAATTTTGAACCATTTTCCTACTTTTTTACAAGACTTCGATTTATTTTTTAAGTATCGAAAACAGAAATTTAAGACATTGAAAAAAAAAGATATTTTGAAAGAGATTCTTTTTGAAGAAACCAATTTCAAATTTTTCCCAAACGATTTATTTGCTGAATTTTATCCGAAAGATAAATCAATAATGAGATGCATATCAAAAAGATCTTTATAATGGTAATCTCCTTCACTGGCTAAAATGCTCTTAATACAGGGAAAATATTGAGACTTTTCACAAACATAGGGGCATAAATTACATTGAATGAAATAATGTAGGTACTAATATTAAATTTAAATTGAAACGCTTGAGATACTTCTAATATTTCAAGTAAAAATATATCAAATTTTCAACAATAGATCAAATTTTCACTCGATAGTTGAATTTTCAACCAAAGAAATTAATTTTCAACTAAAATAATAAATCTTTAACCGGAAAAAGACCTTCGGATAAAGTAGCTTGACTTTGATCCCAGTAATTGAAGTTTCAAAAAAAAAATATGAATTCTCAAAGGTAAAATGTAATGGTTGATATTTCAGTAAAAAAATGATTCCAATTCAAAGACACTTGAATTAAACAAAACAAACAAATTTTCTACAAAACACTTTTCTCAAGCAAAAATGTGAATTTTCAACAAAAAAGTAAATTTCTAAAAAAAACGAATTTTCAAAAACCTAGTGACATTTTCTACCAAATTGTTGAAGTTTTAAGCCAAGAAGACTCATTTTCCAGAAAAAAGTTTTTTTTTAGATTTCAACCCGAAAAAGCAAATCTTCAACATTTCCAACCAAAAAGATGCATTTTCAACTAGAATCAAGAATCTTGAACCAAAAAGATGGATTTTGCACAAGTTATTTGAATTTCAACCAAGTAGTTCAATTTTCAATAAAAAAAATTTGTTCTCAACGAAAAATATAATATTTAATATTTTCACAAAATAATCGAATTTCCATAAATAAAAAAAAAATTCTCAACAAACAATGTTTTTCGAGGTACATTGAGGGCTTTCAAAATCCATAAAAATTATTGGAATCTTTTAAAATATCCTAAACCCTTATCGGTCCTACAAAATCCTTCTAAATCTTCGGAAATTCTTAAAAACCACATACAATTTATTTGAGTTCTTCAAAATCATTGACATGCTTGGAAATAAAATTCCTTGAAAATTCCTTGAAATCGTAGGAAATACCCTAAAATAGTGCAAATCCTTTGAAATCTTTTACAATACCTTGGCATTTTATTAGGCGCTTGAAAATTCCTGGGAATCATTCAGAATACCTTAAAATCTCTAAAATCCCTTGAAATCTCTTAAAATCCATATAAATGCTTTAAATCTATTTAAAATATTTGAAAATATTTTCCAAACTTGGAAATTCTTTGAAATCCATTACAATATTATGAAATCCGTTAAAATACCGCGAAATCACATGAAGTCTGAAAACATTCCTTGAAATCTCTTTAAATATTTGAAGCCTTATGAAATCCTTTAAAATCCTGGGAAATGCTTAAAAATACCTTATTAAGAGCCTTTAAAATTCGTTGGAATTGATAAAATCCGTGAAAATCTTATAAAATATTATAAAATTACCAATCTTTTGGAATATTTGTAAATCTTGGGAATCCTCTGAAATCCCTTGGAATGTTTTTAAATCTTCTAAATCTTTTAAATCCTACAAAATGCCCTCATTTTGTGAAATTCCTTGCAATTTATAGAATTATTACAAAATATCTGGAATTTTTTTATATCTGTGGAAATCATCCCATAAAAGTCCTTTGAAATCTTGAATATTCTTCTCCTCGAATGATATTAAATCCCTTTATTAATTCTTATGTAATCCCGTAGCCTGCAGTAAAATCTTGAAAATCCCTTAAAAGCTATTGAAATGCTTTTACATTAAATAAAATTATTCGATGAATTGATGAATTAAAAATTATTTAGTTTTAATTTTAAATACTTGAAATTTGGAGGAGTTCTCATGCTTCAAATACTTTGATTTCGTAGTTAAGTAGTTAGTATTTGAATTGAACATTTTTTCAAGTATGAAAGTTTAATTTTTCCATTTTTATGATTTGGAAAAATGTTTGGTAACTGCCGAGGTAACCGACAAATAACCAGAAACTTGTTTTTGTTTTTAGAGGCTACCCTCAAATATTTATACTGAGAATTTGGCACGATTCAGCAATTCTGCAATTATCATTGATATTATAAAATATTATTAACCCTTCAACATCACCCGGGTACAGGGGGAGGCACCAGGGTACAATTTTCCATGTAAGTGCAGTAAAAATTCAAATTTCACTTAGGGCCTTCAAATCATCGTTATATAGCTCAATTCTAACCAAATTTTGTATTTAGAATTTCTTGAGGAGTTTTTTTGTTTGCAAAAATAATCGACTTCAAAGTATACATACTTCGCGGACACACCCAGGGTACCCGCGGGTACCCGCCATATAAAAATTCAACTTTGAGTGGATTATTAATTCCTTATCAAGTTATTTCATTCATGGACGTGAAATATATTGAGTAATAACAGAATTGAAAATAATTTTATAAATTATTGTTTAATAATTATCCGTTACATTCTGTGTGTGGCAACCCGAAATGCAATATTGTGCGTTCGGTTGTAGCATAACCATTCCGTTCTCAAGGTCCGCTGGGGATAGCAGGTGATTTTTTGTGTGTGTTTTGTATGTTTTAAAGGGCCTCATTTTTCATATCTATCTATTGAAATGAGCTAAAAGGAAACAAATACAATTAAATAATTATTTTACAATTTTGAAAGAAGGGAGGTTGGGACTAGTGTTCTAAAGAGTTTAAGTGCTGTGAGAAATTCTCACGAGCATGAGAATATGCTTGATCTTTATGTGCTTTGAGAATTTAATGAGCATTCATGAGCAATTTGAATTCAGATTTAAAAAATCGTATTTTCTATCTCTATTAATAATAATCACATTGTTTATTTTTCGCGAGAAAATGCATTGCTTCAAATTCGAAAAGGTGCTAAATTTAAATTATAAAAGAAGCCAAAGTAATAGAAAAAATATTATTCGCATTAAACAGTGCCTTTATTAAGGGTCGCTACAATATCCCTATTTCTAAATTCTTCTAGGTGTGAAACCAACCATACACCTAAAAGATTAATAATGTTAATGCAAAATAAATTTTGTTACTAAATATATTTAAAACACGATTTAGTTTTGTTTCCAAGCCAAAAAGATAAATTTTCAAACAAAGAAATGAATTTTCAACGAAAATAATGAATCTTCAACCAAAAATATGAATTTTCAACCACATAGTTAGTTGAATTGTCAACCCAAAAGATTAATTTTCTACCAAAAATACTCATTTTCAACAAAGTTTATGAATTTTTATCTAAAAAAAATCAATTTTCAACCAAAATTAGAATAGTTAAAATATCAGTAGAATAAATGTTCAACAAAAAAAAAAAACTAATTTTCAAATATTTTTTTTCGTCACAAAAAAATGATTTTTTATCGAAAAACAGAAGAATTGAATTTTCAGTTAAAACTATCAATTATCAAAAAAAAATAATTAGTTGTCAACTATATAATCCAATTTCAAACTGAAAAAGATAAATTTACAAACAAAAAATATAATTTTTCAATTTGCATTCATTATTTTTGATTAAAAATACAATTTTTTAATAGAAAATGGAATAGTTATATTGCTGGTTTGAAACAAAATTAATTTTTAATTATAAAGAAACGAATTTTCAACCAAAAATCTGAAATTTTGACCAAATAGGAGATTTTTCAATCCAAAAGTTGAATTTTCAACTAGTTTTCTTTCTATGAAATAAATACTTTTTAACAAAAAATGTAATAGTTAGATTCTCTGCCAAACAGATAATTTTTTAACGAGAAAGATTACATTTCTATCAAAGAAGGTAAATAAAATAAATAATAATAAAAATAAATAAAGTAAATCTTCAAATAAAATAATTTAATTCTTAACGGAATAGATGAATTTTCAACTAACCAGATAAATTTTCTACTAAAAATAAAGCAGGGTAGTTTTCAGTTAATAAAATAAAGTTTCAACAAAAAAGAAACAAATTTTCAATGAAAAAGTTAAATTTTCAACCAAAAAGATGAAGTTTCGACTAAGGAGAGTAATCTTCTACCAAAAAAGGTAACTTTTCAACAAACAGTCGAATTTTCACCTAAAACAGATAAATTTTCAACTAAAAATAGAATAGTTAAATTTTCAATACAAAAAAGTCAATTTTCAATCGAATTACGGTAAATTTTCAACGAAATAGTATAATTTTCAACCAAGAAGATTAAATTTCTAGCGAAAAAGATATATTTTCGACAAAAAATGGAACAGTTACATTTCCAGTTTAAAAAAAAATTAATTCTAAATAAGGAAAAACTCATTTTCAACCAAAAAGATCAATTTTCAAACAATAAAATGAATTTTCTACCAAAATACATGAATTTTTAACAAAGTATATGAACTTTCAACCAAATATTTGAGTTTTCAAAGGAATTTCTGACCAAAAAGGTGAATTCGTCACTAAGAAGATTGAATATTCTTCCACTGAATTCGAATTTTCAATAAAATATAGGAATTTTAAACTAAATACGAGTTGAGTTTTCAGTTGAAACAATTAATTTTCAACTAGAAAACATTATATTCAACAATATAATTAAATTTTGAACAAAAGAAAGGTTTTTCAACTAAAATGATGAATCATCAACCAAATAAATAAATTTTTAATAAAGTAGTTCCACTTCCAACTAAGTAGTTGAATTTTCTACTGAAGAAGATGAATTCTCAACGCAAAACGTGATCAAATATATTTCAACCACAAAAAAGAATTTTAATTTTATGCCAAAAATAGTTGAATTCAACCAAAAATGATGAATTTTCTACAAAATGGTTTGAATCCGTAAACAAAACAAATTTATTTTCAACCAAATAGTTGAGATTTTTAACCATAATAATAAAATTAATTTCAACTTTCATTTATCGAAAATTCCCTAACTCTGTCAGGTTTTCCCTGAAATTCCCTGACAGTATATATGTTTATCTCACTCTAGAATGCGAGCTTAAATGCGTAGCATATTCTCGAGAGCATTTGCTTAACATAAATTCTTGGATAAAGTTGGGTGTTAAATGTTTTGAATGTTATACAGCAATTGGTCAATTTAATTAGTCATAGCTCTCTATGTGTATACAATTTTTCGACTCTTTCACCTCCACCACTTTTTTGGATCCGCGCCTATAATCCCAAGATATAAAAAAATGGTGAATACTTAAGATTGCTTTCAGCATTATGAAAATAAAGAAATATTCGCTTTGATCCATTCAGGCCAAGTCAACTTCTTCGTTAAAGTTACGGCTCGTTTTATACAGGACTATAAAGCTTTTGATCCGTAACTTTGAGGAAATAGTCTTACTTTGGTGATAAAATACGTCAGGCAGTAGACGTTTGCTAAAAGTCTAATTATAAGACCCCTGCACGTCGAAATCAAGCACAGGGAAAGCTGCGAGAAGAGTACATCGATACCCATGTAAAAGATTTACGACGTTTGCCTTTCGCGGTTATTGAGCTTCGGAGAAACTGGTTGATCTTACTATGCGTTTGCCCAAGAATATCAATTACTGTTCGTCAAAGTCAACTCACATTGCCAGGATCATTTTTCATTCAGGATTTGGTGATGAGATTCGACGAAAGTAACTCCTGAAGTATTCTCATGACAACTTCAACTGCAAGCGGAATTCTTGTCGAATCAATTAATAGAGGGGAAATTCACTAGCGTATTACATTATTAATAAACCATTTATTTATTTTATTTTTATTTTAAACCATTTCCCTTTCGGGGTAGGCGTGACTTGCTCGGTTGGGAAATACTAGTGTGTAGATGGGTATGTAGGTATAAGGTAAATAGGTATATAGGTATAAGGTATATAGGTATTTAGGAGTAAGGTATAGATATTTTAGATTGACCTAGAATTCTCGTGTTATTTTTTCAAATGACACGTTCGTTCCGCAACACTGCTCCGACCCAGGTTGCTGATCAATCTCTGTAGCGATCACCCCAAGTGAAGAGCCTCACAAAATTGTTATGTGTGGTTTCCCACTTGGGCCCATTTATATCCAAGCTCTTTGCTTCGGGCGTCATTCACTCTATTGTCACTCTGTTTACAAACTATTTGCCGCCATACTTTCCTGTCCTGGCATGCTACTCTAGCTTCCTTCACGTCCATGCATTTTTTCATGCAAGTTCTTATGTTACTATGGCTTCTTATATCTCTTCGAATTAGTGTCTTATTCACAGATTCTAACAATTCTTTCGGTGGTCTACCTCTGAGCGACCTGCCATTTACTTTACCTTTATACACTTATTTATTTAGTCGTTCATCTTTCATTATTTCAAGATGACATGTGTAATAATCGCATAATAATGCGTAATAACGCGTAATATACTAATTTTAAGATCCTCAAAAACTCAATATTTCATTTAATTTCTTTGTGCACAAATATTTTTAAAAATTTTGGAAGTTTGAGCTCGCCCAGATCTATTGGATCTCGCGTTTCGCGCTCGATGTTTTATTTACCTCGCCCTACGTGCTCGGTCTTTGTACTTCCTCCATATACGTCCACAGATCTTTCCAAATTGAAGGTCAGACCGCCATCAACAACTTTTAATTCGGTGATTGTGAATTCTCTTTTGTTAAAGCTCCTTCGGCTTTAACGAAAGCATTTTCATCACGTATCTTTTGCTTCGCGCTCGATTAAGATTTGTCCAATAAGCTAACTTTCTATATTATATTCAACTCTATTAAATTATATGTAAATTATATTTATTTCTATATCGTCGGTCCTGAATTAACTTATTAAGATATTGCAAAAATGTAAAAATATATCATTTCAGTAAATGTGTATTATGTATTACAATTCATAATGTGCATAGATATAGAAACAGGTGTATTTTCATTGTCTTGTTTTTATAATTAATAAAAGTGCGCCTCCTATAAAAAATGGGTCGAACGCCAGTTTTCAGATCTAATATAGGCGAAGAATTTTGTTATTAAATATTTTATTGTACCTTGTGCCGTTTCTCAAAAAATTTGATTTGTTCATTTTTAATGTTATTTTCCACGATTAAAACAAAAACTGCGCGTCCTATCAAAAAATGGTTTGACACCAATAGGTGTAATTTAGGCGAACAATTTTGTTAATTAACATATTATTGTATGTTGTGTCGTTTTTCCATAAAATTTTATTGTTTATTTCTAGTGTCTTTTTTTACGAGTGAAACAAAAACTAGGCGTCCTATTAAAAAATGGTTTAAAAAAAATTTGTGAATATTATGTAGGAAAACAATTTTGTTTATTACCATTTTATTGTACCTTGTATCGTTTTTCCCAAATTTTAATTTTCTTATTTTATTTTTTACGAATAAAAGAAAAACTACAGGTCCGATCAGAAAATGATTTTTAACAAATTTATAGATCTTTTTCGGATGAACAGCTTTTATCTTCTCATTTTTTTCATATCTCGTGTCGTTTTTTCAAGAATTTTAATTTTTTAAGGTCCTTTTGCACGATTAAAACAAAAACTACGCTTCCCATCAAAAAATTTTTAACAACAAAATTGTATATTTTTTAGTATAACAATTGTTGTTTACACATTTTCAATCGTATCTTAAATAGTTTGACAGCAGAAAGGAATTTTTTGATTTTTTATAACATTTTTTACGACTAAAATGAAAAATATGCGTATTATCAAACAGTTTACACAAGAAAATTTGTTCATATTTTTAATGTGAATAATTTTGCTTTTGAAAATGTTTTGCATATTCCGTATAGTTTTTCCGGGAAATGAATTTTTTTATTTTTTGTTAGAAAGGATTATCGATGAATAAAGCCAGAACAGAGTTTAAAAAACCCGCTTCTGATTTATATAAAAAAATTATAAACAATGCATGTAAACAAATACTTCAGTATAATGCGCGAATATCAAAAACACTGATTTCTTTCCTAAACTGTCTTATATTTTGTATTATATTTGTATTTAATCACAGGTAATATATTTAATTATATACAATAAATATATAAATATATTAAACAAATGCCCCAGAGGAAAGTTTATTCCTGCAAATTTTCGTTTTTTGAATAATTTTTGTCGGAAGCCAGTTAATACTGTGATTTAATCCAGATTTGTAGATAATAATTGAATTAACAATTGTAATGAGCCATTTGATAAATAAATACCTAACTGCAAATGCGTCTTACTTGAGCGAGTGTTTTTTTTACTCTAACTGCTTTAATAGTACTTCAGCATTGATACTGTAAGAAAAAGGTTTAACAAGAATTTAGTTAATAATATTCAATGAAATTAATAATTATTGGATAAATTTAATAAATTTAGTTAATATTAATATTTTCTGTACAGCTTATATCAAAATTGAAATTTTTATCAACAAAATTGTTTATGGAATGCATAAATTCCTTATTATTATATAGAAAGTAGCAGCCTCTTTTATCGAGTTTATTCAATACCGCACTGATATTGGCAGTAGTAAACGTAATATGAAAAACTTCTACCACAAAGAAAAACGTATAGAATGCCTAATTAGGTAAAATCATTTATAAAATAGCTAGCTACGAAAATTCGAATAAATTGAACAATATTTTTTCGTAATTTGGTGTAATTAACTAACGTTTTATCATGTACTTACAGCGAAAAATGACGTTATTAAACTTTAATAGGCATCCTTAATTAAAAATATTTTCCATCGCGATTTTTCTAGAAATTGTAATTGTGGCAAGATAAATATTATTCAATATTTTTATCACATAAAACCTTGATGAAAAATGATAATTAACTAGTTTTCAAAAAAATCTTTCAAGGATATTTAATAGGAAATTTTTTTCCCGCTGGAAATGTTAAATTCATCCACTTAGTTGTAGGTGCTCTGATCGTGGGTTTAATTTTAGCTAATAATAACATTAAAATTTATTGATAAATTATAATTATGATTATTAATATTTCAACAGTTTCTTTCTCTGATATTGATCTACACCACTGTTTTAGTCAATTCTATTGCTGCGATACTCTTTAATAGTGCCGTAATTTCCACGTAATAATGGTGTAATAGTCTGTAAAATAGTGCGTAATAAGGCGTAATAATGCGTATTAGTGTGTAATAATGCGCAAAAAAGGGTCATACTGCGCATTAAAGCGTAATAGTGCGTAATAAAGCGTAAAATGCGTATTGATGCGTATTAGTGCGTATTATTGCGTATTATTGCGTGAAAAAGCATAATAAGGACTAATAGGGATTACTTTGAAAATGTTTTTGACGAATGAATTCCCCCTTGTGTAAAATTAAATATATGAATTGATTTCATCCTATAAGTTCTGATGCAAGAATAAAATAAAGATCAACGAAGCTTTTCATCTAATTGAAGCTAATTTTAACGCTGATTTCTTATCGCACAAGTGTTTTAAGTCATTCCTGGAACCGCGAGTATAGATAACTATTCTTACTCTATCTTAGGTCTTGGGAAAAAGTTATCAGCGTTATTATCAGAACTTAGGTTAAAATTATAATAAGTCAAAATGTAATGAATTATTTCGCATTACACGGCTACGTTGCAATGGCTTTAACCTTAACCCAAAGGTGCGAACACTAAATATATATATTTTTTAATTTTGTACCTAGGATTTATTACAATTTTTTTTCGATGAAAACAAAATCTTCGGTAGAGGCGTCTTTAAAGAAATTTCATTTTTAATATAAAGAAATCGAAAAATTCAGTTTTTCTGGAAAACGAAGTCGGACATGGAAGCAAATTAGGAAAGCAAAATTGTTCATTGAAAAAATTGCTGTAAAAAGACCCCTCAATTATTTTCATTTTCACTTCGTTTTCTTGAAAAGAAAATGTTTTTTTGATTTCAATAAAAA
This sequence comes from Andricus quercusramuli, assembly GCA_932178445.1. NCBI lineage: Eukaryota > Metazoa > Arthropoda > Insecta > Hymenoptera > Cynipidae > Andricus > Andricus quercusramuli. Next base: position 158,398 of record CAKNXH010002185.1, on the reverse strand, counting down.
TTTATGAAAATAAATTTCATGAAAGCTTATAAGAATTATAAAATGAAGAAATATTTTCAGAAAATCCGAATAATAATATGTATCTGTTTTAATTTTTGCCTTGGGGAATGTTCACATATTACGTAACGTTATTTTTGACCTTTTTTAACCCCCCTCCCACATGTAACAGACCGTAACATTTCCTTCGGACCCCCACCCCCTGACCGCCGTTACGTAAAATTTTTTGTATTACGATTAAAAACACAATCGACGTCTTTTTAAATAAAAAAAAGGTTTTTTAAGATGAAGTATTGTCTAAAAATAAATAAAAAAATATTTTGGTATAACACTGAATGCGTTTCAAATATTTTTTTAGTCATAGACACAAATATTGAAATGGATGACTTGAAAAGCAGTATTATCAGTTTGTTTTTAAATTTATATGAATATAATTTTTATAAGATTCTTGAGAAAATTAAAAAAGTTTTAAAATATTTCAAATGTGTCAAAAATATAGAAGATTGTAAAGAAATTTTTTTTTTATTTTTCAGGGTCTTGCAAAATATTAGGAAGAATTCAAGTCTTTTTAAAAGATATTTAGGACTTTTAGAAGTTTGAAAGAAATCAAAAACTATTTGATACATTTTTAGAAATGTTCCTACGTTTTAAAATATTTTCAATCTATTCGAAACCTCTTACATTCGTTAAAATATCTTTAACCATGTCGACTTTTTCTTAAAATTTTGAAAAATCTTTGAAAATGTAAACAAATTGCCTTAATATCTTCCAAATTTTTCCAAAAATTTTAAGAAAATTTGTTTATTCTCTTGAAACCTTTCAAAATTCTTTTGGATCTTCTGAAGTTTTCGTTTGAAATCTTTAAAAATCTACATTTTGTGAAATCTTTTAAAATTAAAATTCTTTTTGAATATCTTCAAATCTTATGAATATTTCTTGAATTTACTCGCTTTTTTAATTTTATTTTTAATCTTAACAAATGGAAAGATTTTGCTTCAAGATATTCTACACTATTTTTCAAAATTTTAGGATATCGTTTGAAATGTTTTGAAATCTTTTTCAATTTTTGTTGAAAGTTTATTTTTCAAAATAGGAAATCAATTAAAATTTACCAAGAATCTTAAGATAATTTTTTGTAATCTCTTCAGAATCTATATACCTTCTAATATTTTAACATTTTTTAATTTTTTTCTGAATTTCTTTTGAATTCTGAAAAATTAAAAAAAATTCCCTTCAAATATTTCAGATTCTTCTAAAAAAAACTTCTAAATATGTATCTCTTAAAATTACTCAGATTTTTTTCTAAAATGATCTAATATGGAAAATTGCAAAATCTTTTACACTCTTTTAAAAAATTTTAGGAAATAACTTAAAATATTTTGTAAAAATTGTTTTGAAGTCCTCCATAATCTTTTCCCACACAATCTGAAATCTTAAAAACTTAAAATTATTCTTTCGAAATAAAACCTAAACCATTCAAAATTCTCCTAGAAACCTTAAAAAGAAGTCAAGAACAGAATTATTTCCCAATACTAAACAATTATTTACAATTTAAGTTTTCACGTTTTCGACCACAATGTGTTCGATATTTTTGAGATATTTAGTAACATCGTTTTTTTTGTAAATAAGACATGCAATTAAAAATTTTACGTAATCGGATCAAAAATACCCCCCACCCCTCCACACGTAACAGGTCGCAACGAAACGCGAATCCCTCACGCTTTTTAATTTTACTCAATATGTGAACGATCCCTTGGTATAAAACAGTAAAAAACGAATTTTTTCCTCTTACAATACAAATTTTTTCTCGAGAAAACGAAGTGACATAAAGTATTATTGAGATGGTCTTTGTGTAGTAATTTTTCCCAGGAACAATTTTGCTTTTTAAATTTTTTTCCATATCTAGTTTCATTTTCGAGAAAAGGCGAGTATTAAGTGTTTTGAAATAAAAAAACAATTTATTTCAAAAATGACTTCGGCGAAGATTTTGTTTTTTATCGGAAAAGTGTCGTAAGACATCCCAGATACAAAATCAAGATAAATATTCTTGGTTTTTCCAAATTAATATCCAAAAAGAAAAAAATGAGTGATATTCCAAAATTAACACTTTAGAAAGGGTAACTTTAGTTTTAGGGTGAAATTAACTTCAAGTGCGTTGAACTCAAATTCGCGTTACAGTACAGAATAAGATATGCTTCCATTTTCATCATTGGCTCATTGCCAATTTTGTGCGCTTGCGCACCCACGCTGGGAGCGCATTCAAATTTACATAGTTCTTTTTCGTTCCTTTTAAAACCTTTCTGAAAAAGGAGAAAATGACCCTCAACATCTTAGGATTGCTAAAAGTGCGTTTTTCATAAACTAACAACGGGAATCTACAGCTTTCGGAATTTCGTTTGGATTCACAATTCTCCCAGTAATATGGATCATTACCAAAGTATGGGCTCGATTCCTGCTGCCTGCATTTTTTTCCAAACTTTTTTTAATCGCATTTTTTTTATTGCAATTAAATGTCACATTCATTTGAATCAAGCCAAAATATTTTATCTTATTCAATTTTTACAAGTTTTAATCCAAGAAAAGTTTGTTTTAGAAAATTTTCATTTTTCTCAATAAAATACATAAAATTAGTATAAATAAGAATAATATGAATATTGCAAAATTAAGAAATAGTAATATAAAGTGATATAAAAATATAATATAAATGAAACAGATTTTCTATTATTATTAAAATATCCATATTTTGAAATTAGAGTAATGAGCGGTATTTTAGAACAAAAAATTGCATAATGAAACAGAATTTTTCAAGTGTGATAAAGAAATGTTTTCCTATGAGAAAAATTGTTAAAATGAAAATTTTTGCTGTATCCAAACAAAATTTCAAAGGGTGTAGCTTTTAAACTAATATATTGAGAGGTTCCGTAAGAAATTTTTATTGCGAATCATTAATGTTGGGTTAATCGAGTTGAGACTCAACAGTTCTCTTCACAATTATCCATAGAATACGAACTACAATTTTTTAAATATCACCCCCATAAGTCAATTTCGTAAGGTCCCAAAAAATAAGTGAACATTTGGGTTTTGCGAGTTTTTGGCGCTAATTATGATTTTTCACGGTTTTTTGATTAACTAATTTTTTGAAATACATAAAATACTACTTTTAACTGATAATTATATGTTTATATAAATTGTTTACATATTTCACTATTGTTTTTAGTAATTATCACTTTTTCTAATTTTTTAACTTATCATCAACTTTGCAGTTGAAACGAATAAATAATAACTTAAATTCAATATAAATAATTGTTTAACAATTTATTATTATTTCTGACAATATTATTTTTAAATAATGCTAGAAAATTGCAGTTTTTCCTATAATTTTTCCCTTTTTATCCACTTTTTAATTAGTTTGAGGTAATAATTATTGCAATTCAATAAACCTAATTGTTAGAATAAATAATTATTCTCTGTAACTATCTTCTCTTATAGAAATGTTGAATAGTTGCAGCTTTTTCTGAAATTTTCTACTTTTTGTCCATTTTGTACTTAGAGTGCGGTAATAATTAATTCAATTTAGCAAAAATAATTGTTTGAAGAAATTTCTGTAGTTTATAACTATCTTTTCCTATATTAATGCTAGCTTATTGCGGATTTTTCTCCAATTTTCTACTTTTTGTGAAATTTTCAAGTAGTGAAGTAATGATTAATGTAATTTAACAAATATTATTGTTCAAACCATTTATTATTGTTTATAATTATCTTCTTCAACACAATTGCTATAGAATATAGCGTTTTTTTTTTGAAATAGTTAACTTTGCTTTTGATTTTAGTTATGAACTAATGATAAGTAAACATTAGAGATAATCATTTTTCAAACAATTTCTTTAAATTTAATTCCCTTCGTACTAGAGACGAAAGCTAGAAACAATATTTATTTATTATTTTTTTCATAGCTACAAAGTCAGAACAAAATTCAAGATTTCAGAAAAAACTGAACTGGTTTATTGTGCTAAATTGCATAATTTATCACCTCATTCCAAGTACAATGTGGACAAAAAATTGAAAATTTAAAAAAAATCCGCAACTATCTAGCATTACTACAGGAGAAGACAGTTAAAAACAATAATAATTTCTTTTCAAACAATTCTTTTTGTTAAACTTCATTAACTGTTACCTCATACTGATCAAAAAATGGACAAAAAGTGGAAAATTATAGACAAAACTGCAACTTTCTAGTATTATTCTAAAAGGGTATGGTGACAAATAATAATAAATTGATTGAACAATTATTTATGTTAAATTTAATTAATTGCTGGTTCATTCTTACTGGAAAATTGATAATCAGTTGAAAATTCAGAAAAACCCGTGACTTTATAAATCTGTTCTAAGAGAAAGTTGCTCAAACAATGGAAAATTGTTTAAACAATTTGTATAAACATCTAGTCAACAGTCAAAAGTAGTATCTTAGTTATTGTTAAGAATTTGTGTGAAAAAAACCGAAAAAAATCCGAATTAGCGCCAAAAACCCGCAAAACCCAATTTTTCACTTATAAAATTTTTTTGGGACCCTATAAAGCACACTTGTGGGGGTGATATTTATAAAATAAGTTCTGATTCATATTCTATGGCTATTTGTCATTAGAAATGTTAAGTTTCAACTCGATTCACCCAACATTGAGGATTTATAAATAAAATTTACAAATACATCTTTTTTTCTTATGGGAAATACGTGTGAAGTTTCATGGGGTTCGCGAAAACTTCTTAAAATCGTTTTTTTTAAATACATTTATTCTTCATGAATTTGAACAAATTACCCGGCGATATGCATTAAAATTAAAATAACTTTGGACCATCGTAGTGTAGGCTTCCCTTGTAAAAAAAGTAGGTTAAAATATAAAATTTGATTTCAACTGCTCTATATCAGGAAATAATGATTTTGTGAATTTCGCAGTGTATTTCCTTTAAGGGTATTAATTACGAAAGAAAAAGAATGTCTCTTCTTACATCTTGAATCGTTATGTCGTCTATCGAGAAGTAATTCCGAAACGGAGTGAAAGTGATACCTGTAACAAATCCAATTGCGCGTAGGTACGTATACCGTAACGTACGTGTTACGTGCATATACATGCTTCGCAAAATGTATTGCGAGGAAGGTAACCTTCGACGGGAACGAAGAAGTAGTCGCCGGCGACTGGTGTCTGAGCATTCCCATATTGGGAAGACTGGTAACGAGGCCGGCCGGTGCGAGAGAGATGGGATCCGAAAGTAGGCACGAAAAAAAGGATATGCCTAGGCGTTTTAATCTGAAAATCGACGAACCGCGACCTAACAACTATCGATCAACAACACCAGCCACCCCCATAGAAAAAATCGTCATACACCCTTCATATAGTGCTCCGCGTTTGACCGGTTAAACGTGTAAAGAATTAGAATAATTTCATACGTTTAACCGTTTAGCCATTTAACATGTAGAAAAGTTAATTCAATTAAACTTTCCTTCGTTTTCAATTTCTTTTTTTTTACTTAAACTTCTCATAGTTCAGATTTTCAGGTGAATATTCAAACCAAAAGACATAATTTGAAACCAACTGAGCAGGGCATAAAATGTTTCAAATTTCGGACTACAGACTTTTTTATGTCTGCCTGCCCCCACTTACAAGAAGAAGCCAACAAAACATTTTTTTCAACTATATCGATAACACAGGCCAAAATGCTCTAAAACGGGAGAAATAAAGAGATTTTTCACAAAAAAAGGGAAATAAATTTTTTTGAATAAAATGACTGTGGGTAATATAATAAATTCAAATTGAAACGCTTCAAATCTCTAGCATTTCCAGTCAAAATATTGCACTTTGAAAAAAAATAGATGAATTTTTAACCAAATAATTCAATTTTCAACCTAAAAGGTGAATTTTCAACTCTGATCTATTTTCCACCAAATTGTTAAGTTTTTAACAACAAAATTTTATTTTTCAACCAGTAATTGAATAGTTGAATTTTCAGTTAAAAAAATTATTTTTTTCCCAAAACAGTATTTTTTTAACAAAATAGGAAAATTCTCAACTAAAGCCGATTAATTTCAATAGAGCAGTTGCATTTTTAACCCAAAAAAATAAATTTCGACCGAAAGACGAATTCAAACCTAAAAGAAGAATTTTCAACTAGGAAAGATCAACTTTCTACCAAAACTGTAATAGTTAAATTTTAAGTTAAAAAGTTAATATATAAAAAAACGAATTTCAACAAAAGCAAAAAATATTTTAAATGTTCAAATTAATAACAGTATCAAAAAAAGAACACATATTCAACAAAATAGCTAAATTGATTACCAAAAGCGATCAATTTTCAACTGAAATTATATACCTTTAACCGAAAATAATTAATTTTCAACAAAGTACATAGATCGACTGTAAACCAAGTATTTGAATTTTCAACTAAAAAGGACAAATCTTCACCAAAACATGAAATAGTTACATTTTCAACCAAAAAGATTCATTTAAAAAAAAAAAGGAATTTTCTACTCAATAGTTCAATATTCAACAAAAGAGATGAATTTTCAACTAAAATAAAGAATCTTTAACTGAAAAAATACGTTTTTATCAAAGTAATTGAAAATTCAACCAAATATTTGAGCTTTTAACCAAAGCAGATTAATTTTTAAGCAAACAGTTGCATTATCAACCAAAAAGATGTAAATTCTAAGAAAATAGTTGAATTCCTAACCAAGAAAAATTTTTCAGTTAAAAAAGTAAACAAAATTTGAAGCAAGAAGTTGAATTTTGTACAAAAATAGTTGAATTTTCCACTCAAAAAGACGAATTTACAACAAAACAGTTGAATTTTCAAGTCAAAAGGACGATAACTTTCAAATAAAATTATTGAATTCTTATTAAAATAATAAAATTCACCACTGAACTGATGCATTTCAAACCAGAAAATATCACATTTTTACTAAAAAACATTTTTCAGTCAAGCATGAACAAAATTGTCACCCAAATTGTTGAATTTTGAACCAAAATTCAACACAAAATTTGAATTTCGAAACCAAAAGTAGATTAATTTTTTATTGAATAGTTGAATTGTCACCCAAATCATGAATGTTCAACAAAGAATATTAATTTTTGACCGAAAAAGACGAACTTTCAACAAAAAACATGAATTTTCAATTGAATAAGACAAATTTTTAATCAAAAATGAAATAGTTAAATTTTTAGTTAAGAAAGTCAATTTTCAAAAAATAAAACAAACAAATTTCAACAGAATAGTTAAAAACGATTTGGATTACCTATTTAAATTACTCAGAATTATCTGAATTACCCTAGATTATAAGTTAATTACTAAGATTACTTAAATTACTTCGAATTCATTTTATTGCAAGTGATTTACGCTGCATTACTCCATATTATTAGTGGATCAAAACAGATTAGAATGGATTTCTTCATATCAGTACTGGATTACAAGTGGATAAGCGTGGATTCGAAGTGTATTATTCCGGCTTACAAGTGTATTTCTCCGAACTGCTTGAATTACCCCGCCTTACAAGTAGATTATAACGGATTAGAACTGGATTACTTCATGTCAGAACGGGATTACAAGTAGATGACGATGGATTACAAGAAAATTACGGTGGATTACAAATGTTTTACTCTGGTTTATGAGCGGACTACTCCGAATTACTTGAATTACTTCGGATTACAAGTGGGTTACTTCGGATTACAAGTGGGTTACCTCGGATTACAAGCGGGTTACTTCGGATTTGAACTGGATCACTTCACATTAGTACTGAATTGCAAGTGGATTATCGTAGATTACAGGTGCATTACTCCGGCTTACAAGTTGATTGCTCCTAATTACTTGAATTACCCCGAGCTACAAGGATATTATAACGATTAGAACTGGATAACTTCATATCAGAACGGGCTTACAAGCGGATTACGGCGGATTACAAGCAGATTGCCGTAGATTAGAACTGTATTAATCCGGTTTACAAGCGGATTACTCTGAATTACCCCGAATTACCTGAATCACCCCGGATCACAAGTGGATTATACAGGATTATACTGGATTACTCGAATTACACCTATTTACTATTTCGGATAAGCAAGCGGTCCGGCGGACTACCAGACTTGTTTCCTCCTTGGGTGGTATTTATCAGCTTTTAAGCTGCCTTCACTCTAACACTGACACTAGTAATAATAAAAATAACTCATACATTATCAAAAAATTGATCGCCTTCAGTTAATAAGCTTTTGGACAAAAATTTTTCGCAAAAAAATTGCATTCTTCAGTAAAATATCGATATAATTGACGGTTTGAAGCTAAAAAAGTAATCTCTGAATTTTTTGAATGGGGTCGAATACTGGTTGGGATGACTGACCCACTCCTGGTGTCCACGGTCAGGTGAATGCAACCATTTCATAATTTTGGATAGGACCATAAAAAGACTACGTGATCGACAGCGACATCAACGCGAAAGTCAAATGAATCTCCTGATGTCTGTTATTTCGGGGCGTTGCCTCTATGAGTCCACAGCTATTTCGGAATATCTTTGTACTCAGGGCGGTGCCTTGACTTCCTACAGTAGCTCTATGGTTCTACGAAATTCTGCCGAGGATAAATCTAACTTGGACGCCTGGTTGTTCATTTATTTTCCTGTCACGTAAAAAAAGTTCGGTCTTAATTCAGGCTTAATTGGTGGTACATAATTGCTAAATTTGACATTTTATCACAACTTCAAAACAATGATTTTGCAATATCAGGGTTGGCCACTTTTATCAATAGAAAAAATTTCCGTTTTTTCCATATTAGCAATAATTGGTCTCGGTTATTGAGATTGAAAAGTTTAAACTGTTCAGGCTGAACATTTTTTTGATTTGAAGTAATCAAAGCTAAACTGCAAATTAATAAAGCCAAAATTGAACTCTTCGGAATTTTCAAGTTTACAAATTAGAGCTTGAAAGAATTTGCATTGAAAAACTGTTAATTAAATTATACATACTAAATTTCGCCACTTTTTAGTGTCGGAGAAAATTCTCGCTTTTAAAATTTTGTCTCGTTCATGCGAATAAAAATAGTTTTTGGTAACTTCACAGCGCAAAATGCTCTAAAAATAATTCCTAAGATTTCAAGTCAAAATACTTTGCAGTCTGAACCAAATTGTTAAATTATTAAGAGATGAATTTTCAACACGAAGACGAATTTTAAACAAAAGAGTTAAGTTTTCAAGTTAAAAAGTTGAATGATTTAGGAAATAGTTTACTTTTGAGTAAAGTAACTGAATTTATAATCAAATAGTTTACTTTTTAACCGAATTGTCCAATTTTCAAATAAAAAGATTCAGTTTCAACAAAAAACAGTTGAATCTTCTACCAAAAGAGATTAGTTTTTAAGAAAAAAATAGCATTTTTTGGCAAATAGTTGAATTTTCAACCTACGAAGACGAATATTCAAACAAATGATCGAATTTTCAAACAAAACAGATTAAAATTAACCACAAACAGTAGCCATATCCAATTTTCAACAAAATAGTTGAATGTTTGAAAAAAATTAATTTGTAACCAAACAACTGCATTTACAACCATCAATCATCTTTACCAACAATCATCTTTAGAGGGTGCAAATGATGATTTCTTCCAAATATTTCCACCCTTTAGCGATGAATTTTGTAACTAAAAAGGATTCTTCTTCAAATTATTTCCACCCTCTAAAGATGAACTTTTAACTAAGAAGGATGACTTTCCTGCCATATAAGATGAATTTTCAACACAAAAGGACGACTTTTCTATCCAAAAAGATTTTTTTCTGACAAAAGAAATTACTTTTTGAAAAATAATTTAATTTGTAAGCAAATAATTGAATTTTTGAACTATAAAGACAAATTTTTAACCAAATGAACAAATGTTTAAACAAAAAATATTAAAATTCAACCACAAGCAGTAGCATTTTCAACAAAATAATTCAATTTTGAAACCAAACATGACGAATTTTTTAGAAAACAGTTGAATTATCAACCTGAGAAGGTGAATTTTTAACAGAAAAGATCACTTTCCACCGATAAAGATCAATTTTCAACAAAATAGTTGAATTTTAATTCAAAAAGGATGACTTTTTAACAGCATAGTTGAATTTCAACAATATGAATAAATTTTCAAAATAATAGTTGAATTTTCAACCTAAAATAATTCACTTTCAATCAAAAATTGATTAATAATACAAAATACAATACTTAGTAACTTTTTTAAACAAAGTTTTCGAACTTTTAGTACTAGGAAATATACTTTAGATTTTAATACACTTTTTTACTTCCACTATTTGAATACAACAAGAAATGTTGGGTAAACAAAATAATTAATAAGATTTAGTTAAACATTCTGGTCCTTAGAGCTTCGTGCGTTGAAGTCTCTATGAGACTTCAATGTATGGTTAAACTTTCAAACCTGTTTTCTTTCTTAACTTTACAAATTTGACTAGTTTCGAATCCATTAATCATGTTGGTTTCATTGTCATTATAACCACTCTATAATTTTATCTATGAAAATCTACATCCATCGAAATTTTCTTTTGATTCATACATCTCTCAAAAATAGATCGTTACCAATCTTTTAATATGCTAAAGTAATCAGAAGCGCTTTTCATCCAGTCTCGAGAAAAAAGGCTTTAAAAAAAACCACTCACGTAACATGGACCGCGATGCGAGAGCCTTTCAACTCCCGGTAAGATCAGGCGGTAGCGCTCCGAGTTTGCAACCGGAAATTCCGGGCTTGATTCCTGCTGTCGGAATTTCTCAAAAAAAATCTGATTCCAATAGACTATTAAATTTATTCGAATAGAGCCAAGATATTAATTTTTAACCACTGTTTTATATATAAAATTGGGGGTTTTCCACCTTTACTGCTTTTACTCAAAGAGAAGTTTTTTAAATATGCTAAAGTAGAATGCTAAAATAATGAGTGCTTTTTAATCAATCTCGAGTAAAAACGCTTAAAAATGTTTACTGAAATTATCCAAAGAAAGGAATTTTATCGTAAGCCTTGTTTTTTGAATCAAAAAATAATTTATTTTCTTATCATCATCCGGAGTGTACCCCTCCTGAATCTATTAATTATAATCGGAATTATTAATTATTGATAAAACTACTAAGCATTTATTTCTTGTTGCAATCAGCATATTATAAATATCTTTCTCCTAGATTTACAATTTTCAGACTTTTAATAAATGCAGGTATTTCAGATTTAATATTGCCTTTACATTTTGGTCATGAAGTGAACATGAATTTCCTTCGTGATGAACCGGGTACACGGTTCTTGTTCGAGGCAGTGTATGTTGATCGTCGGAACGTAAAAAGATGCAACAAAGGTAGAAGTTAAAGAGAAGCGAGAAAGAAAAATTTTCCTTCTCTCTCACTCGAAATGGGTGTTGAACCAGTGGAGGTCTTGTGAAAGACGAGACGAACCATGAACCAGAGCAGGGCCCTTTGCGTGATCCCCATACTCTAACTAGAAATTGCACCTTATATACCCACAAACCGGTACTGCACTTCATCAGATAAAATTAAACTATTCTCTCCACCAACGCAAATTCCAGAAATTCAGGGAATTTTCGATAAACTGAAGTTGAAGTTAATTTTATTATTTTGTTGAAAATTCAACAATTTTGTTCAAAAGTTATTTTTTGTGACTGAAAATTCAATTGTTTTCTTAAAAATTTGTCTTTTTGGGGTGAAAATTCATCTATTTTAGTAAAAGCTGCATTTTGTTGGGTAAAAAATTACAACTATTAGGTTGAAAATGAATCTGTTTTGGTTGAGGCTTAAACTATTTTCTTGAAAAATCGTCTTCTTTTGGTAGAATACAAGTGTTTTTAGATGATTGATAATTCATCGTTTTAGTTGGAAAACTTTTTTTTACAATAATTTTTATTGGTAGAAAATTAATATTCTTGGTTGAAAATTTATGTTTTTGTTTCTAATTCAACCATTTGGGTAAAAAATTCAAATTTTAGGGTTAGAAGTTCAATTTTATTATTAGAAATTCATATTTCCGAGTTGAAAACTCATCTATATTGCAGGAAATTCTTTTTTTGTTTATTAAAAATTCAAACTTTTGGATGGGCTTTTTTTTCTTTATTGACCGAAAAATCTTTTTTGGCTAAAAACCTCTTTTGTTGAAAGTTCCTCTTTTTGGTGTGAAAATTAGGCTGTTCTGTTTAAGGATTCAACTAATTTGTTTGAAATTCGTACTTTCTGGTTTAATTTCACTGTTTTTGATTTTCTTTTAAATTTTGGTGGTAATAAGAACTGTTGCATTGCGAAGAAAAAGAATTCTGGTATCGAATAAAAAAAGAAAATCCCGAATACCAATGCTCATTTGGAAAATACTGCATTGTGAAAAAAATTGTTGTACTTTCTGAAGAATTCGCAGGTAATCTTCCAATATGATTTTGAAACATAAATTTTTTTTTGTAAATCTGTGCCGTGTTTAGGTTCATCGAAATTCGTTAAGCGAATTTGTATTTTGAAAATCAACAAATAATCGTTTGAAAAATATTCGGTACCCGATCCTAAGAGGGAATAAAAGTTTATTCGCAAAATTCTCGCTCAAACTATGGAAAAATGGACATTTTTGTAATTAACCATTTTACGCTTTAGTAACTGGTTGGGGAAATTTAATGTTGTCTCAAATAATGCACGGGTCCTGAGAAATACAAATAGTTTGGTTATTAATTATTAATCGCTCGAATTAAAATTTTTATAAACAAATTCAAAAATTTAGCTCTTTGGCGTGGAAAAAAATGTTTTTTGCACTGAAACAATTTAAAAATATCTGTACGAGTGACTGCTAGTCACAAAAGAATTTGAAATTTCAACAAAAAACCATTGTTGTTGATAATGCTTGTGGCAAATTATTTAAATTTAGAGTTTTAAAAAATATTAATTTCTTTTAATCGCAGAAATGTCTACGGATCTTCCTAAAAATAATATATATGTTTGATAATGTTTAGTAAGATATAACTAACCAAATTTTGAATTTATTCATATTGATTGTTCATAAACACTTACATTGTTATATTCAAACAAATGCTATAGCAATTCCGGCGATTAAAGGAAATGAAAATTTGAATAATTCTCAATGTTAATATTTTACCGCAAGAGACATATATAACAGTGGCTTTTTGTTAATATTTTTATTATTTTTGTAATCAAATGTCATTTTTACATTAATACGAGGCAGTTTTAGCAAAATAAATTGCCGACCCTCAGTTCAGGGTGTGAAAATGATATGGTATTTGGATATATCATCCTATAGAGAATATATAAGAATACGTCTTTCATAGATGAAAAAAATGATTAGAAACAATTATTTGTAGTAGGAATTCTTGATCTTACAATTTATTTCATAAAGAAGCCATATTTAAGAAAATTTGAAAATGGCGGCTATATCTCTAAGCTTCTAAAAAGCAGATTTTCTCAAAAACCCCACCTGTGAAAATTTTTATTTATTTTTAAATAGCAGGAAATATGTACTATAAATATCCCGTGAGTTTTGTTTTTGGTAAGCCATTGCTTCACATTGAAAATAATTATTTTGGAAAAATCGAAAAAATGTTCGTATAAAAGTTTAAACATCTGGAAAAGTTCTACAAAAAACACCACTTGCTCTTTTCTGATAGCTTGCATCATTTACGAGAAAAAATTATAAATTATATTTAAAGAAAAATTCTTCCTGGACTCAAAAAATGGTTAATCTACTACAAAATTGATAGGATGCCTTTTTTATATAAAAAGAAACTGTAAACAAAATAAAATATAAAATAAAGGTTTGGCTCTCCAGAAAATCTTCTTTAGTAAATTAGTCAAATTGGGACCCGCTCGCCTATAAAAAAGGGTTTCGTACTCCCAGCTGGCACTCCCCTTTCCCTACTTCTTTTTCTAGTCACTGCTTTCCCCTACTTCCCCTCTCCTTATTGCCCTCTACTTCACTTCTTTTTTCCCCTGATTTCTATTCAATTCCAATCCCCTAATTTTCCACGATTTCTCCTAATTTCCCTCCCATCATTTTTCCTCACGTCATATACTGTCCCTCCCCTCATTTCCCCTCATTTCTTCTACTCCTCCTACACTTCCCTTTACTTCCTATACTTCCCCTACCACCATGTCACCTCACTTTGCTTGCACCCCTTATTGCCATTCCTCACACTTATTCTACTTTCCGTACCCTCATTCTCTTTACTTCCCTCACATTCCCTCCCTTCATTTCTCCCTCATTTTCCTATTTTACCTCCCCTCATTTCTCCTCATTTTCCTATACTTCCCTTCCTATAATTTCCACTTACTTCCCCTTCTTGGAAAAAAGTACGATGGACGGAACGACATTCGAGCAAAACTACGAGGGTTTCTACCCAGGGCTATGAAACCCTAAAATCGATGCAAAATATCACAAAACAGAAAGAGATATTTTTGTAGAAATTTTCTAGGTGTTTTTTGTAACTTTGTTTTTTTTTTCTGTTGAGAAAAATTCGATTTTTCAAAAATAATTTTTTCTTAGCGTGAAGCAGTGGTTTACAGTACTAAGAACGAAACTCACGGGATATGTAGTATACATTTTCCAGCTATTTCTGAAGAAAAATGTTAGAAAATGGGGTTTTCAAGAAAAACCACTTTCAAGAATTTTCGAAAAACGGCCGACATTTTGTCATCTAAAATTTGTTTAGGGGTTGATTGAAAGAGCAAGAATTCCTAGGAATTCGCAAGTAATTTTCACCATGAAATGATATTTCCAAATGCCAAATCATTATGACGCACATTATAGCCAAAAGCACTTTTTGTGGACAAGAGTCTGTCTACAACCCAATTTTCAATGGATTTTGACGTTTTTTTTTAAATGACCGTAAGGGTTTTGGGAATATCGAGTCGGTGCGAGATTTTTCATTTGGCTGAACCAACATTTTTTATTTAACAACAAAATGAAAAATATTTCTATCCTAATTTTTCAGATGTATCTTTTTTTGTAAGATCTACGAATTGGCTAAAGAAGAGCTGAAGTCAGTGTAATTACTATCTAGCAATAGCTTTCAGTAGGTTAGAGTGAGAAGAAAATGGTTAATAATGTTTTAAACAAATTAATGGACAAAAGCCATTTTTTGTGATTTGCAATTATAAGCTTTTTGAAATTCACAATTTTTATATAGAATATGAGAGTATGCCTTATTATGATTATTTAAAAATATTTGCTGCTTGGCAGCATTATTTGAAAAAGTTGTATAAACAAATACACAGTTTTCGTATGTCACAATGAAAAAGGCTCAATTTTTTTGCAGAATCGACCAAAAATGTTTTGCCAATGACTCCTTGCTGTCATTTTTTCCTAATCAACAATTTTTAATTCAATCAATATTTATAAACAAATTCACATTTTTAACATTATTCCACGAATGAGGTCAATTTTTTGCGGAACCTACTGAAAATATATCGTTAGTGGCTCCTAGCTGTAATTTTGTTCAAATTGTTAAAAATATATTGATCTTTTAAACAATTTTGATAAATAAATGCACATTTTGACAACTTTTCCAAGAATAGGCTCCGTCTTCTTTGCGAAATCAACTAAAAATTTATTTCCAATAACTCTTTGCTATGATATTTTGCCAACGGATAACAAAAGTTAATTATTTAAACAATTTTCATAAACAAATTTACATTTTGGTCACTTTTGCAGGAATAGGCTTATTTTTTTCGTGGAGTAACCTAGGAATGTCTTACCAATGACTCCTTGTTGACAAGAACTGTTCATGATTTAAACAATATTTATGTAGAAATGTACAGTTTGACTATTTTTTCATAAAAAGTATTCATTTTATTTGCGGAATCAACAATAAATGTCTTGGCCGATTATTCCTTCTTGTCACATTTTTCTATTTAGGAAAAGGTGTTGATTGTTTAAACAATGTTTATAAACAAATTCACAGTTTGACCATTTTTCAATGATACATTTTTTTGCGAAGTAAACTAAAAAAACCAAGGTCATTACGTGTATTCATCAACGGTATGAAGGGTTTTTAGTTATAGTGTTTGTCAAATTATATTTTTTACAAGGCAGCAAGGAGTCATTGGTAAGACTTTCCCAGCTTATTCCACGTAAAAAATAAGCCTATTCCAGCAAAAGTGACCAAAATTTACATTTGTTTATAAAAATGGTTTAAATAATCAACTTTTCTTATCCGTTGGAAAAGTATCATAGCAATGACAAGCAAAGGCACAATATGCATTAATTTATAAAAATTGTTCAAAAAATTAATATTCTTAATCAATTTGACCAAAAATTATAGCTAGGAGTCACTAACGATACATTTTTAGTAAGTTCCGCGAAAAAAATTGGCCCTATTCGTGGAATAGTGTTAAAAATGTTAATTTGTTTAAAAATATCGTTCAAATAATTACCAGTTGTTAAAATTTTTTTTTAAATGACAGCAAGGAGTCATTGGCAAAACATTTTTGGTCGAATCTGCAAAAAAGTGGATTCTATTCATTGTGACATACGAAGACTGTGTATTTATTTATACAAGTTGTTTAAATAATGCTGCCAAGCAGCAGATATTTTCAGATAATCATTATTAGGCATACATTTCTTTCATATTCTACATAAAAACTGTGAATTTCAAACAACTAATCATTGCAAATCACAAAAAACGGCTTTTGTTCATTAATTTGTTTGAAACATTATAAACGGTTTTTTTCTCACTCTAACCTATGGAAGCTATTGCAAGATAGTGATTACACTGACTTAAGCTCTTCTTTAGCCAATTCGAAGATCTTACAATTATTTTCTTACATTATCTTACAAATATTTTGTTGTTAAATATATTAATTTTGGTTCAGCCAAATCAAAATTCTCGCACCGACTCGATATTCCCCAAAGCCTTACGGCCTTAAAAAAAAAACGTCAAAATCCATTGAAAATTGGGTTGTGGACAGACTTTTGTCCACAACAAGTGCTTTTGGCTACACTATGTGACGCCACGACCTAGAAATTTTTTGAAACTTTGCCTGATTTGAAGTTGAATTGGTCTCCCTTTAGTTTATAAAAAATTAATGTATTCAATTTCCAAATTGTTCCTTAATTTATTATTATCCCTTACTTGAAGAAGAGCAATGACCAGACGAGTATCTCCACTTTGGAGAGCTATGGTCCCAATAGTCGTTGTCGCCGGGTGTTGGGAGGAGGTATTGTCTTCTGGGGCGTTCGCCAAAGAGACCTGTTGGTTCCTCTCTCCGGCATCTTCGTGATTCTCCTCCGTCTCCATAGATTCATATCCATTTACCATTTTCGTTTTCTCACAAAATATTCCCAACTAACACGTAAGAAGAGTATTCATTTTTTATCGACTATCTGACAAAAATTTTGTCCAGTTAAACATTTCATATGCACTGCAACGTGGATACTTGATCTTCAAATTCATAAAACGTTTACAAAATACAAACTGAAAGTTTTTAATCTGAAAACAAAAGAAAAAAAAGACAATAATATAATGTCGCCTAAGGATAAAATGTTTTTCCTGTCAATTGTTTTCATTACGCTTGGAAATGATTTATGAGGTGTGTGTTTGTATTATGTTTCTTGTAATACGATGTTTGGCTAACGTTCAGAAAAATATTCGCTGGCGCTGCATTTCACGGTTTTCTGGATGTGTACTGCGACAGTGACCTTGTTGGTAGCACAGAAAAGATTAGCCGTGAGATTTTGTTACGATAGAGATTATTTGCGTACTTTGACAAATTTCTGGCTGCTGCGAAATTATCTGCTCTGTACTATTTAACAAAGATTGGAGAACTCAAGGCTGGAAAGAAGTACTTTTTTTAATCAATTTTGGTGGAATTTAACTTTATTAGATATTTTATCAACTTTTTGTTATTATTTAAATACGATTCGACGTTACAATTGAACTCTTTTAACTTTTTTAACGCTGTGGATAAATTTCTCATCTTCTGTATGCAAGCAAGTTTTATAAAAAGAATGAAGCAGTCATCGGTAAAAGTGTAAGAGACGCAATTTTTAAACAACTTAGAAGCGAGCCAAAGTTACGTAGCCATTGGCTTTAAATTTCTGAGCTTTCAGGTCGAAAATATATTTTTATCAACGAAAAAAATCATAATTAACTACAAAGTTGCAGTAATTACCAAATTTTTGAAAATTTAAAAATGTACCTATTTTTAACAAAAAAGGTACATTTTTAACCACATACCTAAATTTTCAACCAAGAAAAATTAACTTCCAACCGAAAAGATTCATTTTCAAACGAAAAGATTGATTTTCAATAAAGGAGATTAATTTCCTACCGAAAGAAGATTTTTAATAAAATAAATGAATTTGCAACCAGATAGATGAATTATAAAAAAAGAAGATTCATCTATTACCAAGAAATACGAATTTTCAACAAAATTATTGAGTTTTTTGAACTAAGAAGTCTAATGTTTGAGAAAACAGTGGATTCTTAATGTTAATAATGAATTTTCAACAAGAAAAGTTAATTTTCAATCAAGATAGATGAATTTTCAATCGTATAGTCGAATTTTCAACTAAAAAGGTAAGTTTACAATCAAAAATGGAATCTTTGAATTCCAAACTTAAACAATTAATTTACCACAGAAAAACTAATTTTCAACCAGTTGTATCCAACCAAAAAAGTCCAATTTTTTACAAAATAGATGAATCCTCCACCAAAAATATAAACTTTCAACAAATAAGATCCGTTTCGTTCATTGAGACAAATTTTGAACAAAATACATGAAATTTCTACCACACTATTTAATTTTTTAATTATAAAGAATAAATTTTCAACCAAAAATTGTAAAGTTAAATTTTCAGTTGAAAAATTAATTTCAAACTGAATAAAAACGAATTTTAAACAAAGAAGTTAAATTTTCAACCGCAGAGGAGAATCTTAAGAAAACCAGTTTTTAACAAAACTGCTGAATTTTGAAGCCAAAAAGATGAATTATCTTCAAAACTGTTGAATTTTCCACCCCGAAATATGATTTATCAACAAGAAAAGGTAATTTTCTACTAAATAGTTACATTTTCGAATAAAAAGTTTTACTCTTGACCAAATGGGTGAATTTTCTACAAAAATAGTCGAATTTTCAATCAATTACATATACATATGAGTTTTCAACACAAAAGTTAATTTGTAAAGAAATAGTTTATTTCCTACCAAATTATTGAATTTTGATGCCAAAACGACGAATTTTCTACAGAAAAGTTAAATTTAAAACCCAAAAATATTAATTTTTAACAAAATTGTTGAATCCTCAAACAAAAAGATTAACTTTCAATGAAGATGACCAATTTCCTACCAAAAAAGATGAATCTTCAACAACATAAATGAATTATCAACCAAACGAATTTTCAACAAAATAGTTGAATTTTCAACCAAATAATTTAATTTTCAATTTTCAATCAAAAACCAAATACTTCCATTTTTAAGTCAAGAAATTAATTCTTATCAAAAAAAATGTTTAACCAGAGAGATGAATTTTCAACTAAAATGATAAATCTTAGACAAAAAAATTAATTTTTAAAAATGAGTTTTTAACAAGAGTTCTATTTTCAGCTAAGTAGTTGAATTTTGACCAAAAAATATGTTCTTTTACTAAAATAGTTGCACTTTCAACAAAATAATTAAATTTTGAACCGAAAAGTAGAATTTTCAACTAAAAAAGAACAAATCTTAACTAAAAATATTAATTTCCAACAAATCTCAGAATAGTTTCATTTCCAGTTCAAAAATGAATTCCTAAACAGAAATAAAACAAATTTCCAACCAAAGAGATTAATTTGGAACCAAAAAAAGACGAATTTTTAACTAAATGCATTACTTTTTAACCAAATAGATGAATTTTTAACTAAAAGAGACAAATTTTCAACCAGAAATTCAACAGTTACATTTTCACTTACAATAATTAATTTTCAACAAAAAATTAAACGTATGTTCAAGAAAATAGTTAAATTTTTAACCAAAGAGATGAATCCTTGACCAAAAAATAATGAATTCAAACAAAATAGTTCAACCTTCAACCAAATAGTACAATTTATGACTAAAAAAGATTACTTTTTAACAAGCATGTTCAACAAAATAATTGAATTTTCAACCAAATAAAAGAAATTCTAACCAAACGAGATCCTATTACGTTCTATTAATCAAAACAAGAGAAATGGGAAAAAGGGGAAGTTTCTTGAAAAGAGGAGAAAAAAAATTCTTGAAAAAATGGAAATGTACCAAACGTTATCTAATTCTGTAACGTTACTTCGACAGACTCGAATTGGGGACGTAGTTTATGGACGGAACCTAAGATTTAAATTGAATAATAATGAATGAATGAATAATTATGAAATAAACCTCTAACTCTAAACATTTTTGTTCAAAGGATTTAAACTAAATTTCTGAAACTTAACAACGAAGAAGTGATTAAGTGCTATTTTGAAATCCAAACAGCCGCTTATTTTCATTTCCTCAGTCAAACAAACTCTGTCATTCATTTTAAAAGTGTTAAATTTGACGCTTTTTAAACTCAGCGTAACGAATTATGTGCACATGACTAAAATATGATTTCAAGCCGATAAATCATTTTATTTTTCAGCGCTTTTCACTTTACTTTTAGTTATTCTCCTCCCTCATTTTTTTTCTCTTTTACATTTCTCTCTTGCTCTGCAGCAGCTGTCTTTCTCTTCGCGTCGATTAAGGGAAGCCTTCGAAGAAACATTATTCTTGGCCATAGACCAAAACCTCTGCATGATTTCATACTGGCGCACAAAACCACAGGAGGCATGAAAGTCCGAACGAAAATATATTTTGTTATTTAATGTCGTCCCGGCTGATGTAATGTCATATTTATGTACCCGTCTATCAACGAACAAAAAAAAATTCTGTCATACGACCGTCGGTCCTTTTAACTAGTAGGCGTGACATTAACTCAAACTTTACGACTAGTATCAAACTGGATAATAAATCTTTCCTTTTTTGGTCTGGTAAAAATTTTCCTCGTACCATTTTATGATTTAATAAACTAATAAAAAAATATTAAAAGTGGGTAAGGGGCCAGGGGGGGGGGGGGATTACAGACTTCATGACGATTTGTGACGTAGGGAGGAAGAATTTACGCAGAATGTGACATGACACATGGACAATATGAATGTGAATAACAATTTTTTTGAATGATTACAAAAATGAAAATTAGTGACTTCATTTTACAAATGAAGCACCCAAATACGAACTTCAATCTTTCCCCTATTTTCCATTTTCCCACTTTTTCAAAGAATTACTCTTTTTTTCCTTCTTTTCAAGAAAATTTCCGTTCTTCTCGTTTTTTCTGTTAATGGCGAACTAAATTAATAAAACCCAGCAAGAAAATCCAACTATTTTGATTAAAAGATAACTCTTTTTAATTGAAAAGTCAACTTATACATTTCTGGTTCGCAATATATCTCCTTTTGTTGAAAATACGACTAGTTGGTTACAGATTGAACAATTTCCTTGAAATTTTTTTTTTGTTTGAAATTAATTTTTACAAATAAAAATTTAACAATTTTATTTTTTTGTGAAAACTGATTGTCTACAGTTGAGAATTCAACTATCAAATTTTTCAATAAGAATCCATCGTTTTTGGTTGAAAGTTCATCTACTTGGTTAAAACTTGAACTACTTTGTTGAACATTTTATTGATTTGAAGATTTAACTTTTTTGTTGCAGGTTCGCTCTTTTTTGAGTGAATCTTAATTTTTAAAATGAAAATTGAATTATTCCATTATCAGTTCACTCAAAAAAATGTCTGGTTAAATCAACCAGAATTCTGGT
Source organism: Andricus quercusramuli (assembly GCA_932178445.1). Classification (NCBI taxonomy): domain Eukaryota; kingdom Metazoa; phylum Arthropoda; class Insecta; order Hymenoptera; family Cynipidae; genus Andricus; species Andricus quercusramuli. The sequence continues at coordinate 136,558 of CAKNXH010002185.1, read as the reverse complement.
TAAATATGCCCTTACTATTTTTTCTGGTTAGACTGAGCAGAATTATGGTTGAATTAAACAGAATTCCGTTTAAATTAACCAGAAATTCTGATCAAAATAATCAGAATTCTGATTACTTCAGCCAGAAAAAAATAGTAAGGCCACATTTAACCAGAATTCCGGTTGATTGAACCAGACCTTTTTTTGAGTGTTGAAAATTAATCATTTTTAGTTGAAAATTCAACTGTTTTATAGAGAATTTGTTGTTTTGGTTTGAAAACTCAATATTTAGTTAAAATTTTTTTCTTTCTTGACTGAAAAACTATTCCCAGCTGAGTTTCACCTTATTTGTTAATATTTATTACTTTTTGTTAAAGATTCATCATTTAAGTTGAAAATTTGACCAGGATGTTGAAAATTTAATTATTTTGTTGAAGATTCAAAAATTTCTTTAAAATTTGATTATGTTTTTTTGCAAATTTATCTGTTGTGTAGAATATTCGCCTTTTTTGTAGAAAACTGGTCCTCTTAGATTGCAAATTCAACTGTCTTCTAAAAATATGTCTTTTTGTCGTGATAATTGAACTATTTTTTTGAACATGGAACTGTTTGTGGTTTAAGTTTATCTTTTTTTTTGCAATTCGACCATTTGGTTTGAAACCAACTTTTGGGTTGAAAATCTATAATTTTGGGTTGAAGATTCAAATGTTTTCTAGAGTATTCGCCTTTTTTGGTTTCAAAATTCAACAATTTATTTACAGTGGTTTCCTGTTGACTAAAAGATCTTTCTTGGTTAAAATATCAACCTTCTTTGTTAGATATTCTCTTTTTTTTTAAATTTACAATATTAGTTGAAGACTCGTCTTTTTTCATTGAAAATTCATTTCATTTGTATTAAAAATTCATTTTTTTTTGTAGAAAAGTTCTTGGTTAAAAATTCAATTGTCTTTTTTTAGCTTGAAAACTCAGCACTTTCGTTAAAAATTCATCTCCATTGGTAGAAAATTAATGTTTTTTGGTTGAAAATTCAACTATTTTGTTGAAAATGCATTATATTTCGACATTAAATCTTCAGAGTATCATATTAAATTCAATATTGTACCTAAAAAAAATTTCATTTAGAAGAATTTACTCCCCTTTTTTTGTAAAAAAATAACACTATTTTCCCTGTTTCGATAGAATTTTTGGTTGAAAATGTGCCTTTTTGGATGGAAAATTCTATTATTTTCATAGGAAATTCAACTATTTGGTTAAAAATGAAATTTTTCGTTGAAACTTCATATTTTTTGGTTGAAAAATTAACGTTTGTGTTGAAAAGCAATTTTTTAGTTGAAAATGTGTTTCCTGGAGAATTCGCATTTTCGGTTTGAAAACTCGACAATTTGGTTGAAATTTGTTTTCCACCAGGAATGAAAAATCTTTCCTGGTTGAAAATTTATTTCCTTTCTTGAAAGTTTCTCTTTTTTGTTTAAACATTTATCTCGTTTCGTAGAATTGTATCTTTTTTGGTTAAAATGCAGCTGTTTAAGTAAAAATTGAGCTATTTTAGTTGAGGATTCAAAAATTCTGTTGAAAATTCGTCTTTTCTTTATAAAGTGTTTTTGATTCGAAATTAAAATATTTTTTCAGAAAGAGAGAGATAAGGATTTGACCAGAGAGGCCGCATAGGAAATTTCTTGTTTAATTGAAAGAGTCATCCAGCAACTTCCTCTGTCTTTTTTGTTTGTTATACATTTTTCGTCGTGAACACATCTTTTTGGTCAAATCAGAGTGTTTTTAATTTAAAATTCAAATCTTTTTCTGATTAAAATATCAACTATTATATTTTTTCGTTTAGAATTGATATTTTTTGATTGAAAATTCAACTACATACTTGCTTTAACGTTGAACTTCTTTTTTACCATTTTTTTGGTGAAGATTCATTATTTTGTTTGAAAATTAAATGATTTTTCTGAAAATTTAACAATTTGGTTGCAAATTTGTCTTTTTGGATGAAAGATTCATCTTTTTGGATTAATAATTCCACTCTCTTCCGAAAAATTCGTCTTTCTGGCTTGAATATTCAACTAGTTTATTGAAAATTAAATTGTTTTTTTTTTTTAAATCCAACTATTTTCTTACAAAGTTATCTTTTTTGTTCGAAAATTCAACTATTTCATTGAAAATTTCTCTTTCTGCATTTTCAGATTGAAAATGCATTGTTTTGGGTAGTAAAGTTCTTGGTTGAAAATTGAAATGTCTTCTAAAAAAATTCGCTTTTTAGCTTGAAGATCGAATATTTGGTTAAAAAACAAAACTGTTTGCGGTTGAGTTATTTATTTTTTGTTTAAAAATTCGACCATTTTCCATAAAGGTTCAACTATTTGGTCGTAAATGCAAATGTTTGAAGATCAGTGATGAATAGGGTGTGTGTGTTAGGGTGACCAGAAAAAAACACTTTTGATTTTTTTAGGAGTGAAGGGCAAATAACGGTAGTTTATGCGATTGTAGAAGCCAGATTTTTTTATTTTTTATTTTAAACAATATTTAGAGGTGGCCCATCGCCTTTGAAGTTCTTATGTAATTAACATGGGTAAACTCAACTTTTTTTTCATTAAAGATTTTAACCACGAAGATATTTACTTTTTAATTTGAACTTTCAATATGTTGTTCTTGAGGTTCTCAGGATCCACATAAAAACATTCTTTTCATTAAAAGTTCATAAAAAGCATTAATTACGGATGCTTGAAAAGTGCTATTTTCACTGTTTTCTACTGTTTTCAAAGACTAATAACGGCTCTTATAATAGATACCTTGTATTGAAATTTTAAGAATATTTTCCTGGAAGGTTGAAGATCACATTTTCTGAAAAAGCAGATTAGGAAAAGTATAAATAAGCGTGCAATAATGAAAACAAATCTGAGTAAATTTTTGAAATTTGACAGGTCTACGACTTGAGCTGTTTAATTTTCGGGGCGGAGCGCTCATCAGCTCAGCCATAAAGGTCCATCACAGTGGGTCTTGACACCATAAACTCATAAAGCAGTCCCATTCTCAGCAAGTTTTTTTTAGTCATATTTCCCTTTTTCAGAAAAGTGGATAATAATAATTCAGGGGACTCTAACTAATCCTGTTATAAAGTCACATCGATGAAAAGAGCTGGGGTTGCACTTTTACGATCAACTCTTCACTTACCGAAATTGTCAGCTTTTGCAATGACAACTTTCAAAGTCGATGGGCCACCTCTAAATATTGTTTAAAATTGAAGAAAAAAAAATCTAGCTTCTACAATTGCATAAACTACCATTATTTGCCCTTCACTCCTGAGAAAACCAAAAGTGTTTTTTTCTGGTCACCCTAGTGTGTGTGGGGGGGGGGGGGGGAGAGGCTGCTTAAAATAGCGTGACGTAGTTTTTGAACGGACCATATGTGAATAATTTTGTAATGCGTTGTAGCGACCTTGATGAAATTGGATTAGAAAATTTAGTCAATTAATGCTTCCTGCGTTTTTTGGAACACAGAACCGAATGCCAGTGTCCAGCCGGAGTGGTACATCTATATGTATCTTGTTCCCTGACGTCATCGACACGAGCATGGGAGGATAAAACCTGCCTGACTGGTAGCGTGGATAAGAAATAATGCATCGAAATTTATCAGTTTGGACCTGTTAAAGGCAAAAGACCAAAAGTGTATAGGGAGTGATTTTATTCAGCAGAAGACAAATTTTCATGACTGGTAAATTTTATAATAGAAGTAAAACCAGCGATAGTGCATAGTAGATGATATGGTAATCAGGTGATGAACCAGTTCGATGAGCAATGAATATTAAAAGCTGAAGTTCTGTTATGGGGTTTAAAACCAAGAGAGAAAGTTTCCAACGTAAGATATTTTTTAGGCATGGACTAGTATTACTGAATTTTCCATAATACTAACCGGTCAAGTATAGCGGTAGGGCTAGTATTATGGAATTTTCCGCAATGTTAGCTCTGAAAGAGCTGAACAGTTCGTATTTTGAAAAACTTTCAATTTTTCTTTTGATCTTATGAATATTTTTTCGTATAGTATTATCAGATGGATCCATTGGACATGAGATATAAGTACATAGATCTGATAGATTATGTATGAGAGATAGAAAGATTGTATGTTCAAATTATAATATAACTCAGTATTGATGGAATGAATTAAAAATGATTTTATTATTAATGTCGGTGGAAGAAATAAGATCTATCAAATGTACTATATTAGGGAAGGTTCAAAAAGCACGTCACGCTATTTCAATTTTTTTCTTCGATATCATTTGATGAACTCCTAAAATAAAACAAAAATACTATAAAGACTAGATATAAATACTATAAATACTATTTTAAGAAATTTCACAGCCTAAAATGCCAGCTCTCTCAAAATCATATTGAATTCAATATGCAGCGCTCAGATTTCAAGTCGAAACATAATGCATTTTGAACAAAATGGTTGAATTTTCGACTTACAAAAATGAATTTTCAACCTGATAGTTGAATTTTAAAAAATTACTTAGATCAACCAAATAGACAAAATTTCAAACAAAGGGACGAATTTTCAAGAAATTAGTTGACGCCTCAACCAAACAGATTAACTTTTAACCAAACAGTTATATTTTACCTCAAAAGATCAAAATTTTATCAAAACGGATGAATTTTGAAACCAAAAAGACAAATTAAAAAAAATTAAACCGAAAAGGTGATTTTTGAACAGAATAGTTGAAATGCCAAAAAAACAGTTGAGATTTCAATCGAAAAATATACATTTTTAATAAAACAGTAGAGTTTCTAATAAAAAAGGATTACTCCTGAAGGAAATTGTTGAACTTTTTGAAAAAATTGAACTTTCAACAAAAGTTTAACTTTTAACCAAATAGTTGCATTTTTCGCCAAATTGTTGAACTTTCAAGCTTAAAAGATGATTGGTTTAGATGACAGGTGAATTTTCAATCCAAAACGACGAAGTTTCGAAGAAAAATGTGACAGTTGATTTTAAACCAAAAAAAGATTTTAATATTAAATCAAAACAATTGAGTTCAACTAAAAGACGAATTTTCAACAAAGTATTAAAATCCTAAATCAGAACAGATTAATTTGTAAGCCAACACTTGCATTATTAGCTATAATGATCAAATTTCTACCGAAAGAGATGAATTTTCAAAACAAAAGGACGAATTTTCAACAACAAAAAAAGAATTTCCAACCCAAAATGTGATTTTTGAACCAAATAGTTAAATTACTAAACAAATAAGTCAATTTTGAACCGGAAAATATGAATTTTTAATAAAACAGTTCAATTTTCAATAAAGAAGGATGACTTTTAAACAAAATTGTTTAATCTTCGACGAGAAAATATAATTCTAACAAAAAGTAAATTTTTAATCGAAAAGCGGAATTTTCTACGAAAATAATAGAATTTTGAACCCAAAAGAACGAATTTTTAAGCAAAAAAAAAAACGAATTTTCAACCCAGAAGGTAATTTTTAACCAAATAGTAGAATTTCAAACTAAAAAAAATGTATTACAACCAAAAATGGAATAGTTAAATTTGCAGTTGAATAAATTTATATCCAACAAAAAAAAGCGCATTTTTAACAAAACAGTTCAACTTTCCACCAAGTAGATTAATTTTCAATCAACCAGATTAATTTTCTGTCAAAAATACGAATTTAGAACAAAATTCGTAAATTTTTAACCAAATTATTGAATTTTTAATTAGAAACGGTGAATTTTCAACCAGTCATGGAATAGTTAAATTTTCAGTGAAAAAAAAAAATTTCACCAAAGAAGAAGAAACTTTCAACAAAATAGTTTAATCTTTAACCAATAAAATAAATGTTTAAGAAAATAGTTTTACTCGCGGTAGTTGAATTCTTAACAGAAAATGATAATTTTTCAACCAAAAATTGAATAATTAAATTTTCATTTGAAAAAAATTAATTTTCAACCAAAATGAACAAACGAATTTTCAATAAAATAGTTAAATCTTCAAGCAAATAGTAGAATTTTCAACCAAAAAAGAATACTTCTCAACCAAAAATATAACAGTAGACATTTAAAGTAAAAAGAACTAAATTTTAACGAAAATTAGTTGGACTTTCTCATTGGATCACATTAATTCATTCTACATTTAAGCGAAAAACAACAAAAAGGGGAAGTTTATTGAAAACAGGGGAAAAGGGGAATTCTATAGAAAGGGGATAAAGAGGAGAATATGGAAACGAGTGTAAAGTGTGTATTTAGATGTTTTACTTGTAAAATAAAATCACTTATTTCAATTTTTTTCAATAATTTCCAAAAATTATTATTCACATTTATATTTTGTATTTGTAACGTCAAATTCTGCGTTAACCACCCTACTACGTCACAAAATCTGTCCCCACCCCACAATGTGACGTAGTTTTTGAACGGCCCTTTATAATACAAGGCACCTCACTTTTTTATTAAATTTCTAATTTCTAATTTTTAAATTTGTTCTTTCCTTTAACACTGAACTTTAGAAATTCTTTCCTGTCTCACTGTTAAACGCCAATCTCGAAAAGTACGCCAAAAGGAGATGCAACAAAATTCACACCAATAGTATTCTGTGCTGGAAGACTCAAAAAAATGGTTTGTCGTTCCAGCATAACGTATAGCTGGATTTCACCTTCTGAGAAAATATGACTGGTACCTAAATATCTAGCTGTTTTGTCTAAATTTTTTTATACACAAAATTTGTAGATGGTAAAATTGAGCTAAAACAGCGTCAGGTAAAAAAAACAGCAATCAGGTAACAGCTATATTTTTTCAGAACACAAAATCCAGCTATACGTTTAGCTGAAGAAGCTAAATAATTTTGTTCAGCGAAGGTAAAGAAATGATTGAAAAAATGACATGATTCATAAAAATTGATTTGAAGATCAAGAACCAAACTGCACTCGATGAAATCTCACGTGTCACTTGTCATGAGGAATTACCGAAAGGATTCACTCTCGTGTAGGATGACGTCGACAACAACATTACTTGACGCGTGACACGTTGGAGAATCAATCGAGCGACGTGTGACAATCTGGCGCGAACGCCGCTCAAACCGGCACTGAAGTCTAGAGCTTAGAGTGGGCACGGAAAGCGAGAGAACTACCTTTCCTTACAGAACATAAGGTACGTATAAAATCCGACTGGTCCCGATGATCCCCGAATGGTTGTGAGGGTGACCGTGGATCTCTTCGGTCCATATGATATATTTAGCAAATCTTATTTTAGATCATTGCAAAGTTCCCCAGTGAAAGTAAAGATGTTCCAGGATGCTTATCACCGAATTAATAATTCAAAACACGCGCCGCCGATCAATCAAAAGTGCAATCATGCTCAGAAAGACAGATGGAGAAAGGAAAAATCACATTGACCGGGAAGGGTCCGCATTAGGGTGGTCCAAAAATGCAGTGGGAATTTTGTTTTTTCCGAATTTTCATGCAAATCGCCCCACAATTTGTTCGAATCTACAACAAAATAAATGCGTTGAAAAAAATGACATTGTGAGATTTATAATATATTCCATATAAGAAAAAAAGACACTTTTGTACATTTTATTCAGAATCGTCAATATAGGTGAATCGAGTTGTAACTGAACATTTCTCTTCACAATTAGCGATAAAATAAGAATTAAAAATGACGTTTTAAATTTCACCCCCATAAGTCTGTTTTATAGGGTCCCAAAAAAAATGAAGTGAAAAATTGGGTTTTGCGAATTTCCGGCGCTAATTATAAATTGTTTGCGGTTTTTGTGAAACAAATTGTTTCTGATACAAGAAATACTATGTACTTCCAACTGATAATGAGATGCTTCTATAAATTCTTTAAAAAATGTTTTATTGTTTTTAGCAATTTTCTCTTAGAATAGAGTTACAAAGTCGCGGTTTTTTGGGAATTTTTCAACTTAGGATCAACTTTTCACTTAAAATGAAACAACAACGAACTAAATTCAACATAAATAATTGATTGAACAATTTATTATTATTTATCACAATAATCTCTTAGAACAATACTAGAAAGTTACAGTTTTTGTTCTCTTATTTTCCACTTTTTATCCACTTTTCAATTCGTGTTAGTTAATAATTAATAAAATTTAAAAGTCCTAACGGTTAAAATGAATTATTATTGTTTATACCTATCTTCTCCTGTAGACATGCTAAACAGTTTCGGTTTTTCCTGAAATTTTCAACTTTTTGTTCACTTTTTACTTAGAGCATGGTAAAAATGAGTGCAATTTAACAAAAATAATTATTAAAACAACATTTTTTTGTTTATAACTATGTTCTCCTGCAGTAATGCCAGGTAATTTAGCTTTTTCTGAAATTTTCCATTTTTTGTCAACTTTGCACTCAGTGAGGTAATAATTAATGCAAGTTAACAAACATAATCGTTTAAAGAATTTATCATTGCTTATAATTATCTTCTCTTATATAATTGCTATAAAGTTACGTCTTTTCTGAAATTTTTAATTTTGCTTTGGCTTTTCAGTTGTAAACAAATAATGAATAAACAATGAAGAGACTCATTTTTTTAAAGAATCTCTTTCTTTTTTGTGAATGTATTTTTCTGAAATAAGACAGATATTTGAAATATACTTAAAATTTTCCATATGGATCACATAAAATGCAAATTTTCCTTAAAGTAGTTACAGAGAACCTTTTTATTCAAATTGATATTATTATTAATATTTATTATTTATTCCCAACTATGAACCTAATATTGACGATTGTGAATCAAATGTACAAAAACGTCATTTTTCATGGGAAATAAGTGTTAAACTTCATGGGGCTTCCTGAACCCCTGAATATCATTAAAAAAAAGCATTTTTTTTTTTTTTTTGGTTCGAACAAGTTTGCTGGCGATATGTATGCAAATTCGAGAGAAAAATTTTGACCACCCTAGCCACATATTTATTTATGCGAAAGGGGGTCTCAAAGCTTTTGTAATACGTGACACTTCTTTGATCAAAAACTACAATTCAAATCCGTGTCCATACATTGAGAGCATGTGTCTGTCACGTGACCAATTATTATATTTCATTATATTTGAAGGCATTATGATTAGAAACATGAATATATAAGTATTATTAAACCATCAAGCCATTTCCCTTCTGGGGTAGGGCGACTCACTCGGGGAAGATGGGAGTAATGTGGGGGAGGGGATATTAGTTTTTAGATTGATCCAGCATTCCCCTGTTATTTATTTAAATAACATTTCGTTCCGCAAAACTGCTTCGACCCAGATTGCTGATCAATCTTCCTAGCGATCACCTCCAAGTGAACAGCCTCACAAAGTTAGCATGTGAGGCTCCTCACTCGGGTCAGTTAGTATCCAAGGTCTTTTATTTCAGGCGTCATTCACTCCACTGACACTCTCTTCATAAACTTTTTGTCGCCGCACTTTTCTGTCCTGGCATACCTCTCTAGCTTCCTTCACGTCCATGCATTTTTTCATGCAAGCTCTCGTGTTTCTATGGCTTATGTCTCTTCAAATTAGGGTCACATTCACACATTTTTACCATTCTTTCCGCGGCCTGCCTCTGGGCACTCTGTCATTTACATTACTGTGATACACTTGTTTCGTTAGTCTTTCGTCTTATACCCAAACCATCTTAACAAATTTTGTTTTGTCCTGAAATTTTGGGAAATGGTTTAAAATACATAAGGGCTCGTCTATCTGGTCCATTTGAGTTTTTATTTTGTTTAAGTATTGTAATTTTATCCGTTTTTAATTTGGAATGTGACTGAGAACAGGACTTTAAAGCCTTTGCTAGAATAAAATTAATAAAATTGCATTTTTTCAAGACAATAAAAATTCAAAATGGCCAGACAAATATGTCCTTATATATTTGGGACCATTTCCCATAATGTCAGCAAACTACAATAACTTTCCTGATTATAAAGCCACCGAATATAATAGCAAAATGCCTTTACAAACAAATAGTTGAATTTTGAAAGTCAAAAAGACGATTCCTTCAGAAGACAGTTGAGTTTTCGCAAAAACAGTTCATTTTCAGCAGAGAGAGAGAGATAAATTCTCAACTAAATAGTTGCATTTTAACTAAAAAATATAAGTTTTCAATCAGAAATGGAAAAGCTAAATTTACATTTGAAAGATTAATTTTTTTAAAGATTATTTTCAACAAAAAAATGAATTTTCAGTCAATTAAATTGAACAAAAAAAGATAAATTGTTAACAAAATAGTTCAATCCTCAATAAAATTTATGAATTTTCAACTGGAAAGATTAATTTCCAAACAAGAAATATACATTTTTGACAAAATAATTGAATCATCAACTACAAAAGATAAGTTTTTCCACCAAAAATGGAATCGTTAAATCTTTAGTTTGATAAACTATTTTTCAAGTAGATGACTTAAATTAAAAAAGACTGATAAAAAGTTAAACTTCCAACTTATAAAAAAAGCATTTTTAACAAATATGTGAAACGCTACATTTCTAGTTAAAAAAATTAATATCCAACAAAAAACGTATTTTGAACCAAAAGGTTCTTCTTCAACTACATAGTTTATTTTTTTACCAAATTGTTGAATTTTTGAACCGAATACACGAATTTTTCACAAAACAGCTGAATTTTTAACATAAAGTTAATTCACGACAAAATATTTGAATTTTCAACCAAAATAATTAATCGTCAAACAAAAAAGTGAATTTTTTGCAAAGTATGTCAACTTTAAACCAAGTAATTGATTTTTCAAAACAAAAAGCTACGTAGTACATGAGATCCTAATTTAATAAGGTTCTAATAATTCTAATAATTTGATGAGGTTCTAATGGTAACCAGATGTTTCCAAAAAAAATGTAGACGTTGTATTATTGCTTATAGTAATTCTGTCTTAGAATATAGGTAGAAAGTCGCTGTTTTTTATGAAATTTTCAACCTTTTCAACAAGTGTTTATTAGCGCAAGGTAGTAATTATGCAAAGTCAACAAACCTAATTGTGTAAACTATTTATTATTGTCTATAACTATTGACTATCTTGTTTTATAGAAACGCCAGATAGCTGGGCTTTTTCTGAAATTTTCATAAAATTTTCTTTGGCTTTGTAGATATAAGCTAATAATAAATAAACATGAAAGAGAATTATTTTTTTTCAATTTGTTTCTTTTGTGGATATTATTTTTTGGAATGAAAACTAAAAAAAATGTATTCGCCTATTATTTCGCATAGACTTTATAGCAATTAATAATTGGATTGATATCTTCTTAACTTCATTATACATAAATGTATATTTACATCGATTACAACTTATTCTCTTTAGGGGATGGGAAAGAAGGGGAGGGGTGGCTGATGGTAAAAGTTGCGCAGTTCTAAATTTTTATTTTATCTCTACTAGAAGCTTTGTGTTTTAATTCAAAACAAATTTTTTGCAGGTGATTTACCGACCTATACATACTCCTCCGGCCTACTCCTAGTCATTTAAACCTAACAGTAAAAGCTCTCTATTCCGAAAAGAATAGAATACTATTTAAAACATGATTTCCATTGATGTTCATAATTATTATTTATTAATAACTAAAAAGCTAAGGAAATGTTGAAAATTTCAGAAAAAAACGCAACTTTCTAGCGTTATTGTACGAGAACTTATTTAACAATTATAATAAATTGTTTGAAAAATTATTTCTATTAACCCTATAATTAATTATTCTCTCATTAAAACATAACAGTTGAGAACAAGTTGAAAAATTCAGAAAAACCGCAACATCTGAGCATTACTCTAAGAGAAGATAGTCATACACAGTAATACATTGTTTAAACAATTATTTTGGTTAATATTGATGAAAAGATGATCATAAGTTCGCAATTTCAGAAAAAAGCACATCTTTCTATCATTTTCTGAACGAATATTGTAATAAATAATGATAAATTGTTTAAAAATTATTCTGGTTAAGTCGTATTAATTATTTCCTCGCTCTGACTGAAAAGATAAAAAAATTTGGGAATTTCAGAAAAAAACTACAAACTTTTTAGAGTTATTCTAAGAGAATATTTTTATAAATAGTAATTAATAGTTTAAGAAATTAAGTTCCCTTACGAATAATTTATACCTCGCACTAAGACAAAAGTTGACGAAAAGTTTGAAAAATTCAGGAAAAACCGCGACTTTTTGCCTCTATTCTAAAAGAAAATTGCTATGAACAATGAAAATTGTTTACATTTTGTGAAATATATGATTATCAGCAGAAAGTAATATTTTATGTAAAACAAACAATTCTTACTGAAACGAAAAGCGATAAAATAAAAATTAAGGCCGAAGACTCCCAAAACACTATTTTACACTTATTGAGTTTTGTTTGGGACCCTATCAAATAGGCTTATGGGGATGAAATTGAAAAAGTAATTTTTTTTCTGTATTCTCTGGCTAATGTTAAGAGAAATATTGAGGGACAACTCCATATGCCTAATATTGAAGATTCTGTCTAAAATTTGTAAAAACGTATTTTTTTTACGTTTTTTTTTAATTCGAACATATTTGGTGCATAAGAGCATGAGAATTTAAGGAAAATTCCAATGCGTTTCTAGATCATCCTAGTCTCGAAGGAGTTGAAAAAACAAAAAAAAAGTTGAATTCATGAAAAGTAAAAACAAGTATTCATTTAGAATTGTATTATTCTAGTAGATCACTTTTATATCATTTTTTATGATTCTTTATTATTGTTCAATTCACTCCACGGGATTGTGATGTCTTACAAATAAATACCTTTTCCCCTCAACCATGTCAAATGGAATTTTAATAATATAGATCTAACTAAATGTTCCTTTTATTTATGTGATGTAAATGGAAATAATCTAAAAAGACAGTGTCCATTCAAATTCTCCAAATTTTTCATTCGAAGAGTAGTATCGCATATGGATCGGTTGTATTTACTCATCCTACACGAATATGAAATGTGTCTAATTTGATGATATAAATTTCGTAAAAATATAGCCTTTTGTCAAATTCTGCTTTCTCTCGTCTGGAAATCACAGAGATGAAGAAAATATGAAAGATCAAAGGAAGAAGGAATGGCCAATTAAGGGTTGCTTTTGGTATGGAAATGGAATGTCCCAACAACACGGCTTTTTCTACTTGTCAGGGTCGAAAATGAAATGGAAATACTATCTCTCACCATGACTTCATCTTCTCCTTGCTAATATTAAATTATAAAAAGCTCTGATTAAAAATAACACATAAATTTTATGCAAAATCCCACAGTAACTCACTTTTCTACATGCGAAGATTGATGAGAAAAAAATTTGATAAAATAATGGAGATATTTTATAAAAATGAAGTGTCTCGCCAATTTGACTTTTTCTACTTACTGCCGTCGGAAAATTAAATGAAAATGCAATTTCGCGCCAATACAAATTTTTCTACTGATGAAAATCTAGTAAATATAAAATAAAATATGAATGATAAGTAATGAAATTGTAGATCGTTCTTAAGTGAACAACTTCCACCAATTAATTTTTTTTCATAGCTTTTGTCGTTTGTCCAAAAATTAATTAAAGAAATTTTTAATGTCATTTTTTACTAATAAAATAATAATTAAGCGTCCTATCAAAAAGTGATCATTTAAAAACTTGTAGACCTTTTTTGGGTGCACCATTTTTTTTTTATTACATTCTCATCATAATGAGAAGGTATTGATTTTATGTGAAAAATGACTTTCGTGGATTTCATCAAATGTCGACGTTTTGAGGCCCCCTGAGTCAGAAAAAATGGTTTTTACGTCGGTGTCTGTCTGTCTGTCGTTGTCGTCGTTGTCGTCGTTGTCGTCGTTGTCGTCGTTGTCGTCGTTGTCGTCGTCGTTGTCGTTGTCGTTGTCGTCGTCTGTATATCGGATAACTTTTGAAAGACTAATCGGATTGGATTGTGCTTTCGCACACAGTTTTTGGGACCAAAAAGAGAGATCGAGTTCGTTAACCAGCCATTTTCGATGAAAATTCAAAAAGTTAGGACATTATAAAATAATTTTAGACCATTTTTTTCAAAATTTGAAAATCATATGTACGGCCGCTTATAGTCATCGAAAATTCAAACAATTTATCAGGAATAACATTTTTTGATAAAATCAAAATTTTCAGAGTTACGGCATTTTCAAAATCCAAAAAAAGAAACGAAAATTAACATTTTCAGCCAAACAACGCACTATACGAAAAAAAGTCGAGACAAGAAAAGTGTTTCTTTTTCAACGCCCTACAAGATTATCATAACGACTTTTTGAATTTTCTCGAAAAATCGAAAATTCACATTTTTATTGCACAAAAAATAATTAAAAATCCAAAAATTCAATTTTACGGCAAAAATATGCAAGATACGACAAATGACGATGAAACAAAATTTGTGCGTAAAAAACAAAAAAAAAAAAAAGAGTTATTGGCTCGTCGTTTAG